>MJUT01043821.1:4168-22254 GCA_002080005.1 Gigantidas platifrons
TAAATAATTTTACTTAGACACACCATATATATTTTTGAAACAAATAATGTTACAGATGATTTTGGCTCTAACCTGGCTAAAAGTTCGCACAACCAAAATATCTGGTCAGTAGGAAGAGATTTAAAATTCTGCCAGACTACCAAGTTCAAGTTCTTCCTAGCAGACCATATCTCATTCAGAAAAACATATGGTCATTTCTCAAGTTTGAAATCTTTGTATGCTAAATGGGGTTCGTGTTGTTCACTTTCCCCTATTATGTTCTTAGGTCCGTGCTTTTATTTCCGCTGTGTTTTCCATACGAAATCATGTTCGGGTCGTCTTTATCCGCAATTGCTCATTTAACAGCTCGTGTCTTTAGCTGTATTTGCTTACGCATATTAGTGTCAACACGACCTGATTGTATAAATAGCAATGCGAGTGTCGTACAAGATGCAGAAACCGCTTACCCTTCGTTATCACTTGGGTTCAATCTGGTTTTTATTTGGGCATATGGATTGTCCATTCGTGATTGCATCTTCGTGTTTCCCTAACTTTTATATTAAGACCTCACCAGACCAGTTTTGGAAAATAAACCACCCATATGTTCTGTCTACTTTTCGGCTTAGATGAAGATCACAAATAATTTGTCAAAGACGTTGATATTTTAATTAAGTGCACACGACACCTTTCTGACATAACCTTAATCAATTACGCTCCAAATAAAAAGAACCGGAAAGCGAAATAATCTATAAATAAAGTCACCGGAAGCAACAAAAAAACAAACAAACAAAGGATATAAACAGTATAGCCAGAATCAGCTATAACTACATATACATTAGTTACAATAATAGCATCTTTATGTAGGAACTGTCTATTTTAATAATAACTATATCTAATAAGCCAGGTGCGGCTAAAACAAATCAAGAGTTTACAACAATACAGAACAGACATTTTAAAACACTAACAACGTTAAAAAAATATATAATGCGTATTGGGCAATCTAGATGATAATTTGAAAATAATAAAGCTAACAATATACAAAGTATGATGGTTAGTTAAATAATATACTTACATATTGAGAATAATAGTCTGTGTACATCTGAAAACTATTATCTATGCGCTGGTATGATACCATTGATTATAGGTTTATTATATTTTTCTATAATTTAATTAAGCTCTTCTTTTAGTGGAAATATTTTAGTTTGTTTTGTTTTAGCTTTATATAATTGACATCTAACTAGAGCATGATTCGTACATGTAGTGTTGTCATTACTTCTTAAAGCGAGTTATTTACACTGCGAGAACAAATCTATCATGCATTTCTTATTTCAAATAAAAAATAATAGAGGTGTGGTTCCTGTTATTTTACCGGCAATAATTTTACCCATTGACACTAAATTCTATAGCCTGTCTTAAAACACGTACAGAACAAAGCTGTAATTGGGGGATGTGGTCAACATAACATATTTTTTCTGCCTCATGGTATTTATTGTACAATAGATGTATATAAATATTTGGTATGCCTTATTTCACAAATATATAGAGAAATGTTGAAGATACTAAAGGGCGAACCAGCGGCCGTAAAATCTTTAGTTTTCTGTGTAGTGCTTCCTAGGTCACTGTTTGTCATTGTAGTGTCCGTCCTTCCATTTACGGGTTTTGACTACCCCTTTCGTGTCTTTAAGAGAGATAGACAACACAATGACCAAAAGAAAAAAAAGGGACAAGAAGACGAAAATGGCCGACAAAACATTAAACAGAACACAAGGACTTGAACAATAAATCTTTTGTATTCTTATTTGTATTAACGATAACAACATTCTGATTAATGTATATCGATTTGTAAGTAACTACTACTGTATCAGAGCGCAATAATGCATTTTACGTGCCAGGAGAGGGATAAAATGAAAGACAAAGAATATCACACTGTCGAAACAGTTCCAAAACCCAATAGAAAAATCGCACAAAGACAATCGATACACCAAGCACACAGCTTTGCTAATTGAATCTTCAAATCCTGATATAATCATTGGGACGGAAACATGGTTAAAACCAGAAATTTATGATTCCGAAGTTATTCCACCATCATATACCTTTTATAGAAATGATAGGGCAGATGGATATGGGGGAGTATTACTTGCTGTTAAATCCGACATTACGAGCAGTGAATATAGCAAAAGAAAGAACATTGAATTTATAACAGCTAAAATCCAACTATCAAAGCAAAAACCACTAATAATAGGCAGCTATTATAGACCACCAAATAAAACATATACATTAACAAAACTGTTGAGGAATTTTCCTCATTATATAATAACAACAAAAGTACCACTGTTTGGATAGGAGGCGACTTCAATCTGAGTGACATAGATTGGCCAAGTGAACATATTACTGACACTCAGTACAACAAATCATTAAGTAAAAAATACCTTGATCTATTTAGGGACACATCCCTCGAGCAGGTGGTTAATTTTCCTACCAAAAATACTAGAACATTGCATCTGTTCTTAACAAATAAACCATCACTAGTCAACAAGTGCAAACCACTACCAGGGCTGTCTGATCATGACATTGTTTTGACAGATAACAACATTGGATGTTAGCGTAGCAAGCAAATAAAACGAAACATCTATCTATGGAAAAAGCGAACATTGGTGAGTTGAAATCAGATACCATCCAACTAAGCAATAAAATCACATGTGACACCAATACAAGCAGTAAGAATAATACAGATATAGAAGAAATATGAAATCAATTAAAACAAGGCATTTTCACAATTCAAGATAAACATGTCCCTCAGAAACAAACAAGCTCAAAATTCACCAATCCCTGGGCAAATACAAACATAAGAAAACTTCGAAACAAGAAACGTAAGGCATATAACAAGGTCAAGAAAGGTAATAACTTGGAAGATTGGCAAAGATACAACAAGATAAAAGCTTTCACCCAGACAACCAGACAGGCACACAACAACTATGTTAGAGACATAATAGGACCAAATTTCTAGGACAATTCTAAACAGTTTTATGGCTATATAAAAAGCAAGAAACAAGAAGCAGCTGGGGTGGCAGCACTAAGAGATCAGCAGGGTTACCTACATAGTGATTCCGAAACAAAAGCTCATCTTCTGAACATGCAATTTAAATCAGTGTACACAAAAGAAAACCTGTAAAACATAACAAACAAGGGCAGATCACCATATCCAAATATGCCTAAAATACAGGTCACAGAGAAAGGTGTACATAAATTGCTTAAAAACATCAAACCACATAAAGCCACAGGCCCAGATAAAATTCAAGGTAGATTTTTAAAAGAACTGGCACTTGAGATAACATCAGCAATCACATATCTTTTCAACAAATCACTAGAACTTGGAAGAATGCCAAAAGACTGGCTTGATGCGCACATTGTATCAGTTTTCAAAAAGGGCGACAAAAATACACCATCAAATTACCTGACAGTTTCACTCACCTGTATCCTCTGTAAAATTTTGGAACATATTATGCAATCAAGCATCATGAAACATCTTGACACTCATAAATTTCTCACAGATTCACAACAAGGTTGTAGAGCTAAACGGTCTTGGGAGACTCAATTTATTTTAAACTTGGAAGATATTCTAAAAACTACATCAAAAGGAAAACAAATATATATTGCAATACTTGATTTCAGTAAAGCTTTTGATAAAGTTCCACACCAAAGGCTCAACAACAAATTATTTTTTTTTGCATCCGTGACAACACCCTTAATTGGATCAGCTCATTTCTTCACAACCATACACAACTAGTTCTTTTGGACAACGTAAAATCATCAACTGCATCCGTAGATTCAGGCGTGCCTCAATGAACAGTCATTGGCCCATTACTTTTTCTCTTCTACATAAATGACTTACCTGAAAATATAAAAGCCAATGTAAAATTGTTTGCTGATGATTGCCTCCTACATAAAGAAATTAACAACATCTCTGACGGACAAGATTTGCAAAATGATCTAAAAGCACTCGAGTCTTGGGAAAATGAATGACAAATGTCCTTTAACCCAGACAAATGTTTCATCATCGCTGCAGGAACAAAAAACACAAAAATCAATTATGAATACAAAATACATAACCAAGATTTAGAAAACAGTACCACACAGTAAATACACTCAGCACAGCCCTCTCTTGGAAACCACACATAAATAACATCACTCAAAAATCAAATAAAACATTGGGTTTCCTCAGAAGGAATTTATATAGCTGTACACAGAAAGTGAAAGAAAAGCATTTACAACACTAGTAAGACCATTACTAGAATATGCGTCATCATGCTGGGATCCACACATTAAAGAACATATAGAAGAATTAGAAAAGGTACAAAGGAGGGGCGCTCGTCTTGTCTTCAACAACTACAAATCGAGAGAGCCAGGATGTGCTATCAACATGCTCAACACACTCTAGTGGGAACCCCTGGCACACAGAAGAGCTAAGGCTAGAGTCACCATGTTTTATAAGATCAGAAAAAGTCCTGTAGATATTGCACCAGAGAAATGTCTTACAGGTGGTGACTATAGAACCAGGGGGAACACAAATACAAAATTATAAGTGCAAAGAACAACATCTAAAAATGTTCCTTTTCCCCTAGAACCATCATAACCTGGAACTACCTACCAGTAACTGTAGCCCTAGCTCCTGACCTAGATAGCTTTAGGTCAGGATTGGAGGGAGTTCAGTTCCCACCACATTGTATGTAAAGACACCTACACCTCAGCAATGTATATATGTTATTAAATATTCTTCATTTACTTTATTAATTTTCGTTATACATCTTTAAAGTCTCCACGCCAAATCAATTGCACTCGATATTTCGAGCTCTGCTTTGTATCCGCAGGAAGAAGATATATATGACCGCTCGATTTTCTAGCTTCAAACAGGGATTGTAATAACATGTGTAGGCGTGAAGCTAGTTGTATGGGCCCAAACTTCCCCGCGTAGTGAAATAATGATGTCATGCAAGTTGTGTCACATATTGATAAAATGCAAATCCTCACAAATAACCAGGCGAAGAAAATTGTTATAAAGAACGTTCTAATCTTGAATATTAGACATACTATATTTAAACTTCGTGACACAGAATTTGTCATATGTATGGTTGTAGCTATGTTAAAGAGATCCGAACGCTTCATTCATCATTAAAATATTAGATGGTATACAAGGCTATCGTAAAACATAGTGAAGTGGATCCACTCAGGATTCAATTTTCTATTAAAGAAAATATTGTTTGCATAATGTATATTGTAATTTTACATCGTTTTTCTTGTTGATTCTTCCCCTTGTCATACAAAAGTGACTTATTGTAATGTGAACTAGACTTCCTTGTTAATGTATTCATTTAAAAATAAATATCAGATAATATCTATACTTATACAACAAGTTAAAGTAAAATACTACTGTCAGATGGGTATGTGTGATTTGTTATGTGATTGTGTGTACATGTTTAGAATTATACTTTAAAAATACTTGTGTTTGTAGTAGATCGTAGAGTGATGTGTGCTGACGAGTACTAGAAATACCCAGAATGCAATAGTTGTACCTTGACGCCATTACCAGACAGACGATAAATAGTAATCCTGTAACTTCCATGGTTTGTGGCCGTTACAACTCCTTGTACAACTATCGATAAGTAGCGCCAAAATACTACATGTTCATGATTTCATACAGTGTTTATTTTACATGACAAATTTATATTTGTATGCCCATAAATATTACATTACCATTAGAGAAAACCGAAGGAGCAATTAGAAATGGACAATCCAGAGACATGACAACATTAGGCACACAAGAGACAGGATTAACAACATTGCATTACACAGAAAACCCCACTACAATCCAGGTGATAATTCAAGTGATACGAAAGAGAAAACAGTCCTTGCTCAAGTAGCGGTACCCGTCGTGTCACTATTAAACAACACGCACATCATTTGCTGAGAGAATCGTAACAACTGCATGAGGACACAATCAGAAAAAACATAGATAAAGCAAGACCTAGGAATACAATAAAGGGAGTAAAGACGAACGAACCGAACATTGTAGCGGACATGACACAACGGGACTGAAAACATAAAATATGTCATTGGACAAACTGGTGAATATCGGACCTAGAATTGGGGACGGCTTACGTTTGTTTTCGGTTTGGTTTATAGAGTTTAACCCCATTTTCAACAATATTTCGGTTTTTTCACTGCGGTCAGTTTTATTGGTGGAGGAAATCGGAAAAAACCGGGGAAAACCACCGACCTACCGCAAGTCACCGACAAACTTTTAAAGCATGTGAAACCTCAACGGACATACACGTAGTTGTAATTGAAGTATTTACAAAATAATGCACTTTCTTTCTTACTTCTTGTAAATAATAAAAATGTTTATGTATTAATCATTTAAGTCCAGCACTGATATCTACGTTAAAAAATGAGCAACTTAACAATAAAGAATGCATACCACGATTTCGTTATATGTGTAATACCACTAATTATTTCATTTTACATTTTCTACTAAATTTGTGTTTTTTGAGCCTATCTGGCCATTTTATCTTCAGTTTAACCTTTCCAAGACAATATATTTTCTGAAACGTACATGATTCCTCTACGTTCTGTCAAAATTTCAGGGCATGTTTAAAATCTTGCATTGAAATGCCAGGCTACGAAAAACACCTACTCTAAGAATTGCTCGGTCATCCCCCAGTCTTTATAGGTTATGCATCAAATCCTGCATAGAGGTATTAAAATACAACTAAATCTATCAAATGTAGGCTCAAAATAATACCTATATATTTTACTCCAATTATCAATTTTAATTATTCGATTCCATTCAGTAGTTTTTACAATACTACAAAATGAAAGGAATATTTTTCTTTAAAAGGGACTACTTTCGTATATGTGCTAAGCTCTGATTGGTGAATTAATGGTTTGACACATTATATGTCGTTTGTCATCCTTATTAGTAGGTAATGGACAAAATCATCTAACACCCTTATATTAAAAGTTGTTATTGTGAATACAACACAGAAACGTAGTACCAGTTAATTCTACCAAATCAGGCACCCTCCCTCCAGAGTATAATTATCACTTGTAACATGAATGTATTATTTTTCCTTTGATCTTTTTCATGGTTTATATACCAGAATGTAAGCAACAGCTACGAACTATGAAATAATACACGCAGATACGAGATATTACACACTTTACATCTGGGCTATAGTTTGATTACTTTCAGAGAGCTGTCGAATAATCAACGACTTAGATGTGATATTGCATGGACTCATGTTACATATCATTTATACCACGAGTTTCCCACTTAACCTGTGGTATATATATTACTTCTACAGGTAATAGGTATTCTATTGTATGGGTATTGTTATGCACTAGTGAATAACAGTTAACTAATATTTAACGTGCATTGTGTATCACCGTGGAGTCATTCAATTGTTTAAAGATATTTAATTTGTATATTCTTGCCAACTTATAGTGTGCATTGTTTGTTGGTCTTATAAACTTCCGGGTTGACACGCGAGACAACATAAAACGTAGAACATGATATTTCTGATATACACGATATTAGTGATTCTTCAACTGTATAAAGGTAAGACGATTTGTTACATAATTACAACTGTCCCCATCATTCGTAAAACATTAATGTCTATTCAGTAGGGGCTAAAGCGGATATGCATTTCCATTCGATGGTACCAATGTAAATATGACATTTCATAAACAAAAACTTCCTTGGTAAAGGTCGACAAAATCACAAACCGTTAGTAGTATTACTCACTCTTTTGTTAAGCTTCAAAAACTAACTTAATTTGCTGTGATCGACCCCCATGTGAGGTACACACTCAAAGGCAAACAATATAAAAGTCACATAACTTATGTTGTCGGTAGCAGGAAAGCCAAACGTCAGCAACCGAACCTGGTGGTGATATTGGTCGTAATTTGAAAAATGCAGAGCAATATGGTTAAAGGGATAATCCTTACACATCCGTATACCTAAATATAAACTGACCACATACTATTCTGAAATGATTAGGGAGTAGAATAATATATTTATGATCATTATTGAAGACTCTACATTGACTGTAATAGGTAGAACATATAATGTAACAAACAGCAGTAAAGGCCGTGATACTCATAGTTTCATTCTTAATAGACAAATGATTTGATTGCTGAACAATACATTGGATAGAGCCTTCAGCTAAAAGTGTCCCTATCGTAGATATATGTTTTGGTCATGTAATATGTCCATGTTTAATTCCTACATTTTCCATTTTCCAACATGTTATCATCTTGTCTGTCATGAAGACTAGTTAATTGATGCTTATCACCAAATAATAGTAATGCAAACGTAGATATCACATTCCTGTGCACATGGAGCGTTTCATGAATAACTTTCATCAGGTGCGATTGGAATGGCATATATATTTATAAGAATCTAGAATAATGGCCTAGAATAAACAGAACCTACTTGCCTATTAGTCACTTATTTACAGTCTTTTACTGATCTTTGAGCTGGTCGTGCTTATGGCATTTTAGTTTCTGTGAAAGTGGTATTTTGCGTTAAAGCGACACCATACACGTTATTTGCTCATTATTTTGCTTTCCCGTCTAACACAACGGGTGGGAATCCCATTAATCGGTATCATGCCACCACATTTCTATGTATGTCCCTCACACCTGTGCTTAGATTTCGTCTGGTCACTGTCCTTCTTGTTTCTGTATTGAGCAGGTTGAGGTTTGTCAACGGAATAGTTCGTGTTGTTAGCTATTTTGTCATTCATTACTGTTTATCTGTATATTCTCAGTATTACTTGATTTTGTTTGTTTGTTTTTTTTAATTTATAGGCATAGCAACAGTGGTCCAAGATCCCTGCCCGTATTCTATGAAAAACAGTGACATAGGTAAATACATATCTAACCAACCCTTTCTTTCTTCTTTGTCATTTTGAATACTGAAAACGGAGCATGTAATATGCATGACTACCCGATAATACAAATTGAAAAGTGAAATATGTTGTAAAAGACTATAGAAAAGATGAATATGAAGCGGGTTGGTTTTCTAGTAGTTGCTATTAAATTGTTACATGTCAAGGCAAAGTACATTCTAATTTGAATTAGATATTTGTGAGATAGTTTATATGTTTCTTTATCCTGAGATATATCATACACTTACATTTAAAAACAAATTTTATTCGGTCACCTCGGGTTAAGAGGGAAACTTAAATGCAACTTTTTAATTCTTGATTCTTAATTCCTGATTCTACATCCGTAATTCTTAACCCATATATCCTATAGACTTACGTAGGAAACTTTTCATTTACTAAGTTTCTACATAGGAGTCAGCATTTGTTCCACAGGGACACCAAAGTCACAAACTAATATATATATATATATATATAAAAAACATTAGAATGAAAAAAAATCAACAGTCAATCAAACCTAGTAGTAGTAATATTATACATTTTTATAGAGACAATTTAACTTATTTTGTACAATACCTCAACGCTATCATATAGCGACATTAAAAAGAGTGAGGGCCTGGTGGCTCAATGAGTTAGGTAGTTGGATTACCTAATAACTCGTACAAGCCTATCACCAGTACGGCGTGGGTTCGCACCCCACTTTGTAAATTACAAAAAGGGTGCACTCGACTCGCAGTAGCAAGTGATAAAGTTTATCAGTTGCTTGCCCATGGTCGGTGGTTCTCTCCGGGTACTCCGGCTTCTTCCACCACTGAAACTGGTCGCCATGATATAGCTGAAATATTGCTGAAAGTGGCGTTAAAACAACAAAAATAAAAATAATAAATCAATTAGAAAGAGTGCTTCATCTGTTCAGTGGATCATCAAAAGTTTAAATTTGAATGTGAAATAAATTGATCTATCTAATGCTTCTATTGATAGTTACTGTTTTCAATTTACAATTACTAAACAAATTAAATGTTAACGATAAAACACTATAGTCAAAACATAAGTAAATGTATTTGTACTGATACCAACGATATATCATTGTCAAATAAATATGGATAATATGCTAGAATTAATGCAATAGTTATATTAGTTATATCATTATCTGTTTTAATTACTTTCTTACAGTGGCTGATATGTGTAAGTCAAGTTCTGCAATTGAAGAAACAAATGCTGGAGGTACCAGAGTAGACAGTGTTGTATTACGTATAATGACCCAACAAGATGACTGCATATGTCGGGTAACATTGGTCAATCAACAAAATCTGGTAGTTGTAGGTTTGAGGAAAGTTGATGGTCTTATATCATCAGCACCAGATAAAGCTGATTGTGGACTTGAAGTTGACATAAATCATATACCTGATATGTCTAACGGAATTGTAATAGATCCTATTGAATGTCTTGTGAACAGTACACTTCGTTATACACCACTGTTTCAAAAGAGTTATCTGCAATTTAGATCTAGGATAATTAATGGAGACTTTATCAGAGGCTTCTGTATACGGATAATACGAGGTAAGGTATCGTTACAAATTGGGATTTAGATATATTAATAGTATACATAAACTGTTCTGCAATAGAAGAAACAAGTTCCGGAAGTCACAAAGTAGACAGCGTTGTATTACGTATAATGACCCAACAAGATGACTGCATATGTCGCGTAATGATAGACAATCAAATAGATACAGTAGTTGTAGGAATCAGAAAATATGCTGGTCTTACAGAATCAGCACCAGAGAAAGCTGAATGTGGACTTCAGTTGATGTAAATCATATACCAGATATGTCAACAGGAATTGTAATAGCTCCTATTGAATGTCTTGTGAACGGTACACTTCGTCATACACCACTGTTTCAAAAGAGTTATCTGCAATTTAGATCTAGAATAATACATGGAACCTTCAATAGAGGATATTGTATGCATATATCACGAGGTAGCATGACTTGCAACATACATTAGAACTGAAATAATTATATTTTAGATATGTTCATATTAATAAATAAGATTTTGTAAAATGACCAATAATCATTACAATAACTTTTGATTTTCCTGTCATTAACCATTAGTGATACCTCGCATACATATACATCCTTATCAAACAGTTAAAAAAAAACAGCCATACTGGAGTATATCCGATATAATATCATAGAAATACATCGATCATACAATAATACACCACTGGACAAAGTCTTTCATCCAATTGGTTAGTTTTTAAGTGTTGAAGGATCTAAATTGATATGTAGTTTATTAGTAAGAAAGGATGTGAATGTAAATGAACATGATATACTACCCAAAATAGTAGCTAGACACAAATCAAAGTCAAGAAACTGCGCATGTATTACTGTTCTGCGTTATCTATGTAATAAACATTTCTAATACAGCTAATTGACGGATATATATCGAAAACATTCAAAAAGTTGGCTTATTTTTGTTATTGATATACTAGTTATCAAATCCTTCTCCTGTGTGTTATTATATTTCACAATCTGCGTATAACCGAATCTATAAATGGTGTGTTCGATCCTTAGTAAAATCGAACCAAAAACTTTAAAATATGCTAAATATGTTGCATTAACGGTACATACTGTTTGGTTTGGAGTCAGGATTATCTGGGACTAAATGTGTACTCCATGAGTACTGTTTCAGTGAGCTTGTACTATTTAATCCAACCCAACGTGTTGGAACATTACATGTTCTTGCCATGATGTAGCTAAGCATTTGTTCGTGTGGCGCTTAACGATAATCGTTCACTGGTAATCTGTAGAGTAAGAGTTAGGTGTTAGAGTAGCCCTAGATGTATATCCATCTATCAGTCGATCACAGTCACGATAGCCCAGAAAATAACTCAGTGATATAATTATGGTCAAATGAACATATTGTATACTTTTATAAACAGTAGTAACCCCATTTCGCTCATTCAAAATAAGAAACAGAATATAAATCAATTCCAGTATATCAACTTGTATTTTGTATCCTTATGTAATAACAATATTGTAGATACCAACAGTGATCATTCACAAGTTTTGAGAATTGATTGTGATGCTCCGATGACAACACAACAGACAACAGAATATGATCTAATGACGGAGACTTCTAGTTATGCTACAAATTCACCAATAACTACCATTGCATATCCACAAACGACTGATTCGCTACAATCAACTACAAAGAGAACTAAGGAAGATAGTATAGGTAATGATAAGGTAGCATGTAATGTTATAGGTATAAATGTAGTGAACCGTGATGACAATGTTGAATCCGATCAAAAATAATCAGGCAAATTGATGCTGCTTTTACCAATGATGAATATTCATAAAAAAAACTACAACCAACGACTGATTCGCTACAATTAGAAACAATAGAGCTGATTTAATTTGATTTGATTTATTACGTTTTACGCCACTTTCAGCAATAGTTCAGCTATATCATTACAATCAGTTTTAGTGGTGGAAGAAGCCGGGGAGTACCCAGAGAGAACCACCAACCATGGGCAAGCAACTGGTAAACTTTATTACTTGCGGCTGCGAGTCGACTGCACCTTATTTTGTGATTAACAAAGCCGGGCGCGAACTCACGCTGTATTGGTGATAGGCTTGTATGAGTTATTAGTTATTAGTTAATCTAACTCATTGAGCCACTCGGGCCCTTACAATATAGCTAGTAATCAGATAACAGATAATAACATAAGTATAAATGTAGTGAATCGTGATGACATTATTACATACAATTTGAAAGCTAACTATAAATATTCATGCAAACTTGCATAAGAAATAAAAAAGGCAATTTATTCTACATATCAATTGTCAAAAATATCAATCGTCACTTTTCTCCTTTGATGAAAACTTGTCATTTGTGTTTATAAAATTTGCTCTCAAAATTTACTTCATTACCAAAAATACAAATGTCTACATACTTGAAAATAGTATACATGGTCGTAATCGTATGGTAGTTGGATTTACAACTGCCTATGCAATCAGTGCCTATCACCACTGATGTTGTCAGTTCGAATCCCGATCAGGCCGAGGTGTACAACATTATGTGATAAAGTTTGTCAGTGACTTCCGACAGGTCGGTGGTTTTCTCCGTGTCCTCCGTCAATATAACTGACCGCCACGTTATAACTGAAATATTGTTGAAAGTGGCGTTAAGCACCATAAAGCCCAAGCCTAAATCCTGTATAAATAAAAATGCATTGTATTAAATATTTTACCTATGTACTATTTAAATTAAGTTTAGATAATAATTGTTTATGTTCTTTCTTTTCTTTTTGTTGTTGCAGAAAATGATAAAACAACATATATTGCACTCGGTGCATTTTCTAGTACAGTTGCTATAATACTTCTGATAACTTTAGTTATAACGTGCATAAGGTTTGTACATATATGTTTTTCTATATAAACAGTGGTCAATATAGAATACAACGATTTTGATACGGCAATATAACAGTGGTCAATATATTATACAACGATTTTGATACGGCAATGTTGATGGTTTCTTTAGTGGGAATCTCTTCATACATGTATTTAAGTAGTTATCATTTAATTGAACCCATTACTGTACATACATGTAGATGAACACTTACAAAGATTTTATCTCAGGTATATCATTTGTAGATAGTTGTTTGTCCTTTTTTACCTTTTCGTATCTTCAAACTCTTCATAAAAACAAATTAAGGTGGAATATGAAATAATCCATAGAGATATTCTATAATAATTACATAATTGTTTTCGAACAATGAACTTTGTGGGGTTTATTTTAATACTTGCATCAGAATATTTATTTATCAAATCTCCAATCATAAATTACATCTGTATATCTTTATAGGTACAAAGCAATACTAAATGCAAGAAGAACAAATGAGAATGTAAACAAATCCAATCATCAAGTAGAATATAACAGACATTATTGTGATTTGACAAATAATGGACCGAACGTTCCAGGACAAGAATATGATATTATTGACAGTAATTATAATACCATTGATGTTGATAGATCTCATCCCTCTAACAACGTAGTATGCATGGAAGGAGAATATATTAGTGTTGAACCTGGTGGCCATTTGACGACTAACATTAATTGAGGACAAAAACAAAAATTATCCAGAAAATATATGCCTTTTTTTGCTATTTTAAACATACTTTGATTTCTCGAAAAAAATATTTTGACTAAAACTAAAACTAGCTATGACAATGGGAACAGTAACTTGAGAGAAAGAGAGAGAGAGAGAGAGTAATTAAATAATTTTATTTAGACACACCATATATATTTTTGAAACAAATAATGTTACAGATGATTTTGGCTTTAACCTGGCTAAATGTTCGCACAACTAAAATATCTGGTCAGTAGGAAGAGATTTAAGATTCTGCCAGACTACCAAGTTCAAATTCTTCCTAGCAGACCATATCTCATTCAGAAAAAAATATGGTCATTTCTTATGTTTGAAATCTGTGTATGCTAAATGGGGTTCGTGTTGTTCACTTTCCCCTATTATGTTCTTAGGTCCGTGCTTTTATTTCCGCTGTGTTTTCCATACGAAATAATGTTCGGGTCGTCTATATCCGCAATTGCTCATTGGACAGCTCGTGTCTTTAGCTGTATTTGCTCACGCATATTAGTGTCAACACGACTTGACTGTATAAGTAGCAATGCGAGTGTCGTACAAGATGCAAAATCCGCTTACCCTTCGTTATCACTTGGTTTCAATCTGGATTTTATTTGGGCATATGGATTGTCCATTCGTGATTGCATCTTCGTGTTTCCCTAACTTTTATATTAAGACCTCACCAGACCAGTTTTGGAAAATAAACCACCCATAAGTTCTGTCTACTTTTCGACTTAGATGAAGATCGCAAATAATTTGTCAAAGACGTTGATATTTTAATTAAGTGCACACGACACCTTTCTGACATAACCTTAATCAATTACGCTCCAAATAAAAAGAACCGGAAAGCGAAATAATCTATAAATAAAGTCACCGAAAGCAACAACAACAACAAAAAAACAAGCAAAGGATATAAACAGTATAGCCAGAATCAGCTATAACTACATGTACATTAGTTACAATAATAACATCTTTATGTAGGAACTGTCTATTTTGATAATAACTATATCTAATAAGCCATGTGCGGCTAATACGAACCAGAGTTTACAACAATACAGAACAGACATTTTAAAACACTAACAACGTTAAAAAAATATATAATGCGTATTGGGCAATCTAGATGATAATTTGAAAATAATAAAGCTAACAATATACAAAGTATTATGGTTAGTTAAATAATATACTTACATATTGAGAATAATAGTCTGTGTACATCTGAAAACTATTATCTATGCGCTGGTATGATACCATTGATTATAGGTTTATTATATTTTTCTATTATTCGATTAAGCTCTTCTTTTAGTGGAAATATTTTAGTTTGTTTTGTTTTAGTTTTATATAATTTAAATCTAACTAGAGCATTATTCGTAAATGTAGTGTTGTCATTATTTCTTAAAGCGAGTTATTTACACTGCGAGAACAAATCTATCATGCATTTCTTATTTCAAATAAAAAATAATAGAGGTGTGGTTCCTGTTATTTTACCGGCAATAATTTTACCCATTGACACTAAATTCTATAGCCTGTCTTAAAACACGTACAGAACAAAGCTGTAATTGAGGGATGTGGTCAACATAACATATTTTTTCTGCCTCATGGTATTTATTGTACAATAGAAGTATATAAGTATTTGGTATGCCTTATTTCATAGAAATGATAGGGCATATGGATATGGGGGAGTATTATTTCCTGTTAAATCTGATATTACGAGCAGTGAATATAGCAAAAATAAGAACATTGAATTTATAGCAGCTAAAGTCCAACTATCAAAGCAAAAACCACTAATAATAGGCAGCTATTATAGACCACCAAATAAAACATATACATTAACAAAACTGTTGAGGAATTTTCCTCATTATGTAATAACAACAAAAGTACCACTGTTTGGATTGGAGGCGACTTCAATCTGAGTAACATAGATTGGCCAAGTGAACATATTACTGGCACTCAGTACAACAAATCATTAAGTAAAAAAACCTTCATCTATTTAGGGACACATCCCTCGAGCAGGTGGTTAATTTTCATACCAAAAATACTAGAACATTGGATCTGTTCTTAACAAATAAACCATCACTAGTCAACAAGTGCAAACCACTACCAGGGCTGTCTGATCATGACATTGTTTTGACAGATAACACCATTGGATGTAAGCATAACAAGCAAATAAAACGAAACATCTATCTATGGAAAAAGCGAACATTGATGAGTTGAAATCAGATACCATCCAACTAAGCAATAAAATCACATGTGACACCAATACAAGCAGTAAGAATAATACAGATATAGAAGAAATATGGAATCAATTAAAACAAGGCATTTCCACAATTCAAGATAAGCATGTCCCTCAGAAACAAACAAGCTCAAAATTCACCAATCCCTGGGCAAATACAAACATAAGAAAACTTCCAAACAAGAAACGTAAGGCATACAACAAGGCCAAGAAAGGTCATAACTTGGAAGATTGGCAAAGATACAAAAAGATAAAAGCTTTCACCCAGACAACCAGACAGGCACACAACAACTATGTTAGGGACATAATACATGTAGAACCAAATTTCTAGGACAATTCTAAACAATTTTATGGCTATATAAAAAGCAAGAAACAAGAATCAGCTGGGGTGGCAGCACTAAGAGATCAGCAGGGCTACCTACACAGTGATTCCGAAACAAAAGCTCATCTTCTGAACATGCAATTTAAATCAGTGTACACAAAAGAAAACCTGGAAAACATACCAAACAAGGGCAGATCATCATATCCAAATATGCCTAAAATACAGGTCACAGAGAAAGGTGTACATAAACTGCTTAAAACATCAAAGCATATAAAGCAACAGGCCCAGATAAAATTCAAGGTAGATTTTTAAAAGAACTGGCACTTGAGATAACATCAGCAATCACATATCTTTTCAACAAATCACTAGAACTTGGAAGAATGCCAAAAGACTGGCTTGATGCGCACATTGTACCAGTTTTCAAAAAGGGCGACAAAAATACACCATCAAATTACCGGACAGTTTCACTCACCTGTATCCTCTGTAAAATTTTGGAACATATTATGCAATCAAGCATCATGAAACATCTTGACACTCATAAATTTCTCACAGATTCACAACAAGGTTTTAGAGCTAAACGATCGTGTGAGACTCAACTTATTTTAACCTTGGAAGATATTCTAAAAACTACATCAAAAGGAAAACAAATAGATATTGCAATACTTGATTTCAGTAAAGCTTTTGATAAAGTTCCACACCAAAGGCTCAACAACAAATTAGTTTTTTGTTTGCATCCGTGACAACAGCCTTAATTGGATCAGCTCATTTCTTCACAACCATACACAACTAGTTCTTTTGGACAACGTAAAATCATCAACTGCATCCGTAGATTCAGGCGTGCCTCAAGGAACAGTCCCTTGGGCATTACTTTTTTCTCTTCTACATAAATGACTTACCTGAAAATGTAAAAGCCAATGTAAAATTGTTTGCTGTTGATTGCCTCCTACATAAAGAAATTAACAACATCTCTGACGGACAAGATTTGCAAAATGATCTAAAAGCACTCGAGTCTTGGGAAAATGAATGGCAAATGTCCTTTAACGCAGACAAATGTTTCATCATCGCTGCAGGAACAGAAAACACAAAAATCAATTATGAATACAAAATACATAACGAAGATTTAGAAAACAGGATTTAGAAAACAGTACCACACAGTAAATACACTCAGCAAAGACCTCTCTTGGAAACCGCACATAAATAACATCACTAAAAAATCAAATAAAACATTGGGTTTCCTCATAAGGAATTTATATAGCTGTACACACAAAGTGAAAGAAAATCATTTACAACACTAGTAAGACCATTACTAGAATATGCGTCATCATCCTGGGATCCACACATTAAAGAACATATAAAAGAATTAGAAAAGGTACAAAGGAGGGGCGCTCGTCTTGTCTTCAACAACTACAAATCGAGAGAGCCAGGATGTGCTACCAACATGCTCAACACACTCCAGTGGGAACC
>MJUT01043821.1:26327-37882 GCA_002080005.1 Gigantidas platifrons
CCAGAATGATACAATGTTTATATACATACAAAAAGCACAGCAATTGTCTGAAATCTTTTGTGTGTGTATGCAGTGCAGCAATTTAAATGATATACTTCAGCGTTTACTTCAATAATAACTAAGATGAGTGAACATTAATATATTAAACAATTTTTTTTAAAGTAAATGTTCACAATATACAAAATGTATATAGATATAACTGGTTTTTTCCAGTATCTCCATCTTTTTATTTTTCTTGTATCATTTTCAGGAGAGTGTTTGTTGTTTAACGCCAACTCAGCAATTTTTTAGCTACAGTATATCATGGCAAGAACAAGCTAATTTTCGAAGAAATGATGATGATGTCTGCTTTGTACTAGACCAACAGTCCTGGATAGACATGTCACCCAATTTTGACACAGTATCCTGATTCTGAACCAACCAGTCTTTGCCCTTTCTCCTTAATGCTGCGTGCTTGGCAGAGAAGCAACAAATACCAATTTTATAGTCTTTCGTTTGACCCGATTGGGGCTCGAACCCACAACCATCTGCACTTGAGAGTATGCTAACCATTACACCACCAATGTGGTTCATTTCAGGAGAAGAAAGGATTTGGATACCAATATGTATTTCAGACTGAAGTGTTGAATGCTGCAACACCAACAGTTTACCTACATTGTAACAGGACATCATCAATATTTCCCATCTGAACCTGAAGAATGGATTGAGGTGGAGACAAATGAGGATGAAACTGATCCAGACTGGACTCCATCAACAGAAAAATGTGTAGATAATGCATCACCAGCAATGTCTCTAGATTTCAGAGAGAATAACAAATAATAATAAAACTATATATTATATTTTGTCTTTTAATTGTTTTTTTTATTTGGATATCTAAATCCACAATACTGCTGAGAAGGAAACTGGTCTCTTATTGCATTAATAACACAAGAAGGCAACACTTTACAGTTTCTTTTTCCTAACCAGTGGTAAATCCATCGAACAAATCTTCTATAGGCACTGGCATATAATCTGAAATATTAAGAATAACTACATTTTGCATATGAAGATTTAGATACATAAAAACAAATTATGAATGTTCATGATGAGTTGTGACTGTGGAAATGTTTTCTTGTTAATGATGATAACATATATTTGCTTAGGCCATATTGAAGAAAGCACTAAAAATAAAATTTGCATTTTTCAAGTCTCTCCAATTGTTGAAAAAATTGTCTTGATCAAAATCAAACAAATAAGTGTATGTCTTCTAACACAATTTAATCATTCACATATACCAAACTAAGGTCGAATGGACCTGAATTCAAAAAACTTCACAATATGTAAGGATCTAGCTATGCTATAGATGAAACAGTTGACATTGCTAAAAACCAGATACAGTTCTACATGTACAATTGTCTATTCCACATTAATCACTTAAATTATTTGTACTCTGAAATTTTACATGTAACCCCCTCCCTTTGCAAGTTAAATGGTTGGTCCCTAACTACATTTAGGATATAAAGATTGAGATACATAAAAAAAATACATGATGATGCACAAAAAGCATACAGACTCGGAGTATTATCAAAGCATACATAACACCCCCCCTTTTTTTCCATTTGCATATCGATATTTTAATTACTACAAGCTCTTTGTTTTGAGATATAAAAATTGTAAAATAATTGGAAACTTACCAATAGCAAACATGCCCAGTTTCTTCGTCCTCGTCAAAATCGTTTGCATCAGATGCATGTGACATTTCTAGGCTAGCTCGTCGTCGGGATCTGAATCTTCTTCACTTCCTCATGCCAACTTTTCGCCTTCAGTTCCCTTTGTGGGTTCAAACATATACGGTTGAACTGCAGATCCTGCTAAATTTAAATCTGGTATTTCTTCACAATCACTTTCCTCAAAATCTATATCCATTTCAATTAATTTGATGTATTTCTTGTTTGCCCACGCTATCAGCTGTTTGGTTTACCTGTGTACACTGAGGCACGTGTGACGTCAGTGAAGAGTTCTTTCAGGGGGAAGTAATCATTATGTATCGTTCGCTGTGACCGCATTTTAACGGGTGGGTACGGGTACATATTTAAGATTTTTCAGACGGGAATACAATTTTCTGTTTTATTTTGATATAAACTTCATAAAGAAATCGAAAAAACGGAAACAAAAAATCGCTTCCTGTCACCTTTAAAGATATTTAATTTGTATATGCTTGCCAACTTATAGAGTGCATTGCTTGTTGGTCTTATAAACTTCCGGGTTGACACACGAGACAACATCAAACGTTGAACATGATATTTCTGATATACACGATATTAGTGATTCTTCAACTGTATAAAGGTAAGACGATTTGTTACATAATTACAACTGTCCCCATCATTCGTAAAACATTAATGTCTATTCAGTAGGGGCTAAAGCGGATATGCATTTTCATTCGATGGTATCAATGTAAATATGACATTTCATATACAAAAACTTCCTTGGTAAAGGTCGACAAAATCGCAAACCGTTAGTAGTATTACTCACTCTTTTGTTAAGCTTCAAAAACTAACACATTAAAATACAAACGTAGATAATTTGCTGTGATCGACCCCCATGTGAGGTACACACTCAAAGGCAAACAATAAAAAATTCACATAATTATGTCGTTGGTAGCAGGAAAGCCAAACGTCAGCAACCGAAACTGGCGGTATTATTAGTCGTAATTTGAAAAATGCAGAGCAATATGGTTAAAGGGATTATCCTTACACATCCGTATAACTAAATATACACTGACCACATACTATTCTGAAATGATTAGGGAGTAGAATAATATAATTATGATCATTATTGAAGACCCTACAGTGTGACTGTAATAGGAAGAACAGATAATGTAACAAACAGCAGTAAAGGCCGTGGTACTTATAGTTTCATTCTTAATAGACAAATGATTTGATTGCTGAACAATACATTGGATAGAGCCTTCAGCTAAAAGTGTCCCTATCGTAGATATATGTTTTGGTCATGTAATATGTCCATGTTTAATCCCTACATTTTCCATTTTCCAACATGTTATCATCTTGTCTGTCATGAAGACTAGTTAATTGATGCTTATCACCAAATAATATTAATGCAAACGTAGATATCACATTCCTGTGCACATGGAGCGTTTCATGAATAACCTTCATCAGGTGCGATTGGAATGGCAAATAATTTATAAGAATTTAGAATAATGGCCTAGAATAAACAGAACCTACTTGCCTATTAGTCACTTATTTACAGTCTTTTACTGATCTTTGAGCTGGTCGTGCTTATGGCATTTTAGTTTCTGTGAAAGTGGTCTTTTGGGTTAAAGCGACACCATACACGTTATTTGCTCATTATTTTGCTTTCCCGTCTAACACAACGGGTGGGAATCCCATTAATCGGTATCATGCCACCACATTTCTATGAATGTCCCTCACACCAGTGCTTAGATTTCGTCTGGTCACTGTCCTTCTTGTTTCTGTATTGAGCAGGTTGAGGTTTGTCAACGGAATAGTTCGTGTTGTTGTTAGCTATTTTGTCATTCATTACTGTTTATCTGTATATTCTCAGTATTACTTGATTTTTTTTTTATTTTTTTTTAATTTATAGGTATAGCAACAGTGGTCCAAGATCCCTGCCCGTATGCTCTTAAAAACAGTGACATAGGTAAATACATATCTAACCAACCCTTTCTTTCATTTTTGTCATTTTGAATACTGAAAACGGAGCATGTAATATGAATGACTACCCGATAATACAAATTGAAAAGTGAAATATGTTGTAAAAGACTATAGAAATGATGAATATGAAGCGAATTGGTTTTCTAGTAGTTGCTATTAAATTGTTACATGTCAAGACAGAGTACATTCTAATTTGAATTAGATATTTGTGAGACAGTTTATATGTTTCTTTATCCGGAGATATATCATACATTTAAAAACAAATTTTATTCGGTCACCTCGGGTTAAGAGGGAAACTTAAATGCAACTTTTTAATTCTTGATTCTTAATTCCTGATCCTACATCCTTAATTCTTAACCCATACATCCTATAGACTTACGTAGGAAACTTTTCATTTACTAAGTTTCTACATAGGAGTCAGCATTTGTTCCACAAGTCACAAATAAATATATATATAATTAGAATGAAAAAAAATTCAACAGTCAATCAAACCTAGTAGAAGTAATATTATACATTTTTATAGTCAATTTAACTTATTTTGTACAATACCTCAACGTTATCATATAGCGACATTAAAAGGAGTGAGGGCCCGGTGGTTCAATGAGTTAGGTAGTTGGATTACCAAATAACTCGTACAAGCCTATCATCAATACGGCTTGGGTTCGCGCCCGACTTTGTAAATTACAAAAAGGGTGCACTCGACTCGCAGTAGAAAGTGATAAAGTTTATCGGTTGCTTGCCCATGGTCGGTGGTTCTCTCCGGGTACTCCGGCTTCTTCCACCACTGAAACTGGTCGCCATGATATAGCTGAAATATTGCTGAAAGTGGCGTTAAAACACCAAAAATAAAAATAATAAATCAATTAGAAAGAGTGCTTCATCTGTTCAGTGGATCATCAAAAGTTTAAATTTGAATGTGAAATAAATTGATCTATCTAATGCTTCTATTGATAGTTACTGTTTTCAATTTACAATTATTAAACAAATTAAATGTTAACGATAAAACACTATAGTCAAAGCATAAGTAAATGTATTTGTACTGATACCAACGATATATCATTATCAAATAAATATGGATAATATGCTAGAATTAATGCAATAGTTATATTAGTTATATCATTATCTGTTTTAATTACTTTCTTACAGTGGCTGATATGTGTAAGTCAAGTTCTGCAAGAGAAGAAACAAGTTCTGGAGGTAACAGAGTAGACAGTGTTGTATTACGTATAATGATCCAACAAAACAACTGCATATGTCGGGTAACATTGGACAATCAACAAAATCCGGTAGTTGTAGATTTGAGGAAACTTGATGGTATTATATCATCAGCACCAGAGAAAGCTGATTGTGGACTTGAAGTTGACATAAATCATATACCTGATATGTCTAAAGGAATTGTAATAGATCCTATTGAATGTCTTGTGAACGGTACACTTCGTCATACAACACTGTTTCAAAAGAGTTATCTGCAATTTAGATCTAGGATAATTAATGGAGACTTTATCAGAGGCTTCTGTATACGGATAACACGAGGTAAGGTATCGCTACAAATTGTGATTTAGATATATTAATAGTATACATAAACTGTTATATGTTCACTGTTATAGTCTACACCTGCAATATACATAACAAACAACACCCTCAATTAGATTTTGTAAAGCTTCATCGTCAGATAACGTAATCTATCCTCCTCATCTGGAAAAAAAAATCATCAACCAATAAATTTCGTTCTTCACCCACTAACTATTAATAATACCTCGCATAGCTTGACAAAATATCGAATAATCTATTCGAGTTTACCTCATCAAGGGCATAGTCCTTATTATATAAGTACGCTGAAGAAACAAATCATACACCATCATTCTAACTAAGCATTTAAACAATCGAATCAGCATGATGAGATTGCCTAAATAAATGCATAAGTATATATATATTTGCAACAAAATAAAAAATGATTGGGATTTATGTTGTACCATGGTATAATCCCCGTCCATTTGCATTTGGATCAAACAAAGTGTTAATACCTGGTTAATTGAAATTTGTACGCCATCAGTTCCAGATAATAGACCATGGTTTTCTACAAACACATTTTAAAGCTAAATAATCTACCAAAAACATCAAAGGAAATTTTGCAATGTATATAAATAAACGTTAGCGAAAGGACATTCAAGAATGGACAATCCAGATATATATATTGGAACGGATGTGGCCGAGTGATCTAGGGCGCTAGACATAAGGCTAAGCGATTGCTGCTGCAGTGTATCAATGGTGTGAGTTCAAATCCCGTCGAGGGAAGAACAAACAATTTGACGGCTCAAAAATTTAATTCTAACACTGTTTGGTTTAATTTTCAGACGTATATATATATATATGTGTGTGTGTGTGTGTTATATTCCATCGTTCATATAAGAGGAATGATAAAATACAGATTGCATTTTAGCACAAACAATTGTCTTAATTACTGGACATTTTAAGTGTGTGTATGTGTTGTTTATTGACGAGAGAAACATTTGACATACACCGCTACTTATGCATGATATCAGCTACATGTATGTATTCATATTTGACTTATTATAACGACCTAGCTAATATGTGTCTCTTCATTGTTATAGCTATGAGGTGTATAACGTTACTATCAATATTATTTCAGTTCAATGTTAGATGAAACTCATGGATTTGTCAAAAGTCACCAACAAACTTATCACATACACCTTGCCACGGGCGCGAATGGGACTCAGTTTCAGTCATTTTAGTCGATGACATCATAGATATTGTCCATCAAAATTCCATATGATTACGGTCATGGCATCGATTGAAATAACTGTGGAATATATATAAATTTACATAATGAGCAGTCTAAAAAGCAATAGAAACAGATTGTTGCTCTTTGTAAACTTGAAAATATAAGATATAAAAACAGTACTTTCACTTATATTCAACGCATGACAATATTTCAGATATCAAAAGTGACCATTCACAAGTTTTACGAATTGATTGTGATGCTCCGATGACAACAGAAGAGACAACCGAAGAGATAACAACATCTGATGCACCGCAAAGTTCCCCACAAACGCCTGTTTCGGAGACATCAACCACAAACACTTCTAACATAGATTCTACAACGACAGGTAAAAGTATAGTTACAAGTGCACTAAGTCATGGCATGTTAAAGCTAAAGATACACATACATGAAATATTGAATAATAATTTTAGATTGGAATTTCCAAAACTTAATAAGTGAATTGTAAATGTAAAAGGAACAAACCTTCTTAAGAACTACATGTATATTGTGCAAACTGTGGTCAGATTTCTTAATCAAGGTCAGCTTCAGTTGTTTGTAGGAGGTCTCATGTCTTATTTACGTTATTTGTGTTTGTTTACGTATAGAGTTATCCAACACATATTGTGTTGTGTTGTTTGCTGTGCTCGTCTTCGTCTTATGTCTTGTGTACTCAATGTTGCCAGTTTATGTGGATTGTCCCTTCGGTTTTCTCTAACGTTTATTTTCTACTCTTTGATGTACCTTGGTAATTAATCATAGAAATACATATTTTGGTTGTTTTAATCTTTTGCTTGGTATTTTATTGACCTTCGATGGCCTTTTTCTACTTGTGCCCATATTTTTTAAAATATATTTATGGACCGCATCAATGAGAAAATTAACCATGATATAGTCTACTCTACATGCAATTTGTGGTATGATAAGAGGCAATGCTATACTTATTTTTGCAAGTGACAAGATAAAACATTTGAAGACCTATCAATGGCTGATTGG
Organism: Gigantidas platifrons; assembly: GCA_002080005.1. Lineage (NCBI taxonomy): Eukaryota > Metazoa > Mollusca > Bivalvia > Mytilida > Modiolidae > Gigantidas > Gigantidas platifrons. Next base: position 33,774 of record MJUT01043821.1, read on the forward strand.
ACACTACATTTGCGGTTTGGGCAGTGATCATTGAACACATATCTTGAGGTATGGACAGACGGCATAGGACACACATTTTGAGGGGTGGGTCATAACAATTGAACTATAATTGTAAAGAAGGATATGGATGTAAATGCACCCGAAAGCCTATTCAACTTTCCACTTTGACACAACTTAAAGTAAAGGGACATCGCCTTTATTTTTGTCTTATTTCTCACAACCACAGTATGGTCATTAATAATTAGTATAACTTATACCGTAAACTGAGTTTGAAGATGTTCATGTACCGCAGTTGAGCGGTTTTCTTTTCTTCTATCGATAAACGCTCCGTTTTAACATATGTGTCGTTCTTATGATATTTAAAGAACGGATAAGGGTTATTTGACACTAATTTCGAAGTGCGACTCCGTCCCATTGCGGACTCATGTGTGCACAGGTCACACAGGTCACACAGGTCACCTTGGATGATATTGGCTATCATGATTAGGCTTTTTTGTTTTATTGTTCCGAAACATGTTTAATTTATTTGACTTTCTAATGCTGTGCTTTTGAGCGTGCTTGATGAAGGCTATTCCAAAAACGCGTCATGCACACCTAATTATATATCAAGGTTTTTATAATTAATTATTCTTACAGGGCAAGAACAAACAACATATATTGTAATTGGTGCTGGTTCTGGTGTAGCTTTGATACTGTTGGTAGTCTTAGTTGTAATATGTCTAAGGTTTGTTAAAATATCATGTACTTTTGATGTTTGATGCATTATCTGCATTATTTCTGCATGACAATATTCTCAACAATAACAAGATACGTCCAATAAAGATATTATCTATGCATTGCAGTAGATATCTCGCGTATCCTTTCGCAAGCCAAGTAAGATATACTACAATCAATAAGAGAAACGACCAAGTCGATTTGAAAACAATTACAAAAATGTTGAACACTTGAAAATCATGGACAGAAACAAAATGCCACATATGTGGTTGGTTGTAATATTGACATACATTCTACAAGAATAAAGAGGTTGATTAGTAATGAATACCAACAATTTATAGCTAGAAAACTCAAAAGAATGGACCACATTCACCCTAGTATATATATGAGGATAAGGGTAATAACAAAATTACCGAACACAGAGCAATTTTCCAAAGGGAAATTCAAAACTCATAAATCAATAAACAGACAAAATCGGTCAACAACCGGGAATCTGGAAAACCGCAATGGTCCTGGCTTGGTACAGGCATTTCTAAAGAAATGGTGGATTGAATCAGATTTTACGGCGCCTACCTCTCGCTTCCATTACGGTTCAAAGGTTCCCGTTGTCACTAAAACAGCATTTACAACAATACTGGAAAAAACAGGCAAAATAGCAGACAAACAGTACCAAACTCAGTACCCTAATATATCTCGTGAACCATAACCATCAACTATGAGTCCTTTGAAGTATTGATATGAATCTCATAATGTGAAAAATAAGTCTGCTCTTAAGTTATCACAATACTATATATATTGCATAATATCGACATTTGAGAATTATTGTCAATATGCGTTACATTATTCAAGTAATAATAATTTTAAATTGAAAGACGCTTTAAAACTTTAGTGATAATAGAAATATATTGGATTCGTACTACAACAAACACTGCCATCAATATATAGATATTCGAATAAGGTCAATATAGAGACCCGCAAGGTAGGTATAGAAATATAACCTAGTTTGTCCGCTATAGGGTATAACTCCTCCAAAGTTGACACTCATTAGATACAATGATTTTGCTATAAACATAGTTTAAGCTGTTTAGAATTATTGCTCTAAGATAGGTTTAGTGCTAATATTAATTTCAGTATTACTTTAAGTTATATTTGTGTTTTTTTAATAGCAATAACGTTTCAGATGTCCTAGGCTGTCTGTGGTTTCATAAAACACTTATGTACTGGTTATTTGGACAATAGTCAGTATACAATGTATTTCTTCTCGAAATCAACTATTCCCCTATTATACCTGGATATGGTGTATACTAAAGAGCATTGTGGAATTTCATATTGTATGTTGTATCACAGTATTTGTAAGAGTTTAATTTAAAACATCTGTTTTTCTTTTTTTCATTAGAAGGAAATCAACACAAAAAGCAGGAACCAATGGATATGTAGATAACTCACATCAGCAAGAAGAAAGTGACGATAAGTTGCCAGATAATGTACTATACGTGCCAGCGGGGGAATTTGATATTACTGGTGGTAAATGCAGTACCGCTGATGTGGATACAGCAAGATCCTCCAATAAACGATTAAGCATGGAAGGCAATTACAGTACCGTTGATGAGGATATGCCAAAAACCTCCAAAAATAGAATAAGCATGGATGGAGATTACAGTACCGTTGAACTCAATGAACATTTGGATACAAACTGTAGTCATCCTGAGAATTCAGAACTAGGGCAAGCAAAAAAGAAACAAAAACCAACTATCAAACCAAAACCTAAATCGTCCTGTATAAAGAGTGAAAAGAATCGCTCCTCTGATCAAAACATAAGACACATTACTCCACTAAATGGCAGTGACAACGTCTATGCAATTGTTGATAAAAGTAGTAAAAATGTCCCTACAGCTAATGTAAGTAAAGGGGAGGGAACATGTCAGTCTGATCAAACCTACGCTGTTGTGGACAAAGCACGGAAACGTAAATCTAGTAAGGATGAAACAAATAAAAAGAAGTTCGAAATAAATTCTGGCAACAGGGTCTAGGCTATGTGATATTTTTTTCAGGAATAATATAACATATCTTATTAAGATCTGAGTATCTATCCTTTGGTTTCCTAAAGTTCATAACATTAACTTCGCATGTAAGATTAGTCTGTTCCTATCTGTATAAGAGACATTCCCAAATACAATTAAGGAAAGTTATATTTGTTTTTCAAAATAACAGAGGAGTGAAAAAACAGATGCTAAAATGTTGATATTGGTGCAATCACTGCTTAAGCTTCTTTTGATAATATTAAATATCCTTACACATACTGCATAAATTATATAACATATACTGTAAATAATAGGAAGATGAAACTGACCGTCAATTTATGTCAGACGTGGCTGTAAAGGAACTAGAAATACTGAACAATTATATAGTTTAGCGTGCACAATGTATTACTGGAATAACCATGATCGGGTACCTTCAAAGACAAAAGAATGGAATGCGAAATAATTTAAGTCTTTCAGATCAAGAAATCCAAAGGACATAAATAGGATATTGAAAAACAATCATAATTATACATGCTTAGTCTTTTAGCTATGAATTAATGTAATATGTATATTTTGGTAAACTTGAAGATCGTGAAATGGTACGTAGTATATCCAATCGTTTAAAGGGTAGCAAATTTGGAATTAGCCCTCATTATCCGCAGGAAGTACTAGAAAGGCGCAAAAAATTGTTACCTATAATGTTAAAGGAGAGGAAAAACAATAAAAAGGCATATTTAAAAGGGGATAAATTGTATGTGAACGGGGAGTTGTGGAAGCAATAAGAGTCAGCGGAGAATGATTCTCAAAATCATAAAGATATTTTAAAAGTCTGTTCGTGGAATATTTCAAAAGGATTAGTGCGTAAATTATCGGACAAATCATTCTTGGAGTTAATTAATAAATATGATGTATTGTGCTTAAATGAATGTTGGGTAAAATGTCCTACAGATTTTGATTTACCGAGTTATGAAAAAAGTATTTATTTCGAGAGAAGTGCAATGGAGGAGGTGTTGTTGTTTTTTTATAAAAAGTGGTTAGTTCCATATATTTAAATTGTAAAATGTTGTGTAGATTGCATGATTTGGTTTAAAATTTATAAAAGTATTATGTCTAATTGTGTAGATTTATATATGTGTGCTATATATATGCCGCAAGACAGAAATGTTTTTTACCGTAAATATGATTGTGATGTATTTGATGTCCTACAAGAACAAGTTGAAATTTGCCATGCTCTTGGTACTGTATCTGTCATAGGTGACCTGAACGGACGAGTTGGATTAGAACCAGACTATATACCCAATGATACATTAGATAAGCAATTACTTGATAATATTTCATTTATTAATTATATGAGTGACAATAATTTGCCGCAAA
>MJUT01043821.1:47978-58662 GCA_002080005.1 Gigantidas platifrons
TATGATATTATTGATAGTAATTATAATACCATTGATGTTGATAGATCTCATCCCTCTAACAACGTAGTATGCATGGAAGGAGAATATATTAGTGTTGAACCTGATGGATATTTGACGACTAACATTAATTGAGGACAAAAACAAAAATTATCCAGAAAATATATGCCTTTACTATTTTAATTATACTTTCTCGAAAACAATATTTTGACTAAAACTAAAACTAGCTATGACAATGGGAACAGTAACTTGAGAGAGAGAGAGAGAGAGAGAGAGAGAGAGAAAATAAATAATTTTACTTTGACACACCATATATATTTTTGAAACAAATAATGTTACAGATGATTTTGGCTTTAACCTGGCTAAAAGTTCGCACAACCAAAATATCTGGTCAGTAGGAAGAGATTTAAAATTTTGCCAGACTACCAAGTTCAAGTTCTTCCTAGCAGACCATATCTCATTCAGAAAACAAATATGGTCATTTCTTAAGTTTGAAATCTTTGTATGCTAAATGGGGTTCGTGTTGTTCACTTTCCCCTATTATGTTCTTAGGTCCGTGCTTTTATTTCCGCTGTGTTTTCCATACGAAATCATGTTCCGGTCGTCTATATCCGTAATTGCTCATTGGACAGCTCGTGTCGTTAGCTGTATTTCCTTACACATATTAGGTCAACACGACCTGACTGTATAAGTAGCAATGCGAGTGTCGTACAAGATGCAGAAACCGCTTACCCTTCGTTATCACTTGGGTTCAATCTGGTTTTTATTTGGGCATTTGGATTGTCCATTCGTGATTGCATCTTCGTGTTTCCCTAACTTTTATATTAAGACCTCACCAGACCAGTTTTGGAAAATAAACCAGCCATATTTTCTGTCTACTTTTAGGCATAGATGAAGATCACAAATAATTTGTCAAAGACGTTGATATTTTAATTAAGTGCACACGACACCTTTCTGACATAACCTTAATCAATTACGCTCCAAATAAAAAGAACCGGAAAGCGAAATACTCTATAAATAAAGTCACCGGAAGCAACAACAAAAAACAAACAAACAAAGGATATAAACGATATAGCCAGAATCAGCTATAACTACATATACATTAGTTACAATAATAACATCTTTATGTAGGAACTGTCTATTTTGATAATAACTATATCTAATAAGCCAGGTGCGACTAAAACGAATCAGAGTTTACAACAATAGAGAACAAACATTTTAAAACACTAACAACGTTAAAAAAATATATAATGCGTATTGGGCAATATAGATGATAATTTGAAAATAATAAAGCTAACAATATACAAAGTATGATGGTTAGTTAAATAATATACTTACATATTGAGAATAATAGTCTGTGTACATCTGAAAACTATTATCTATGCGCTGGTATGATACCATTGATTGTAGGTTTATTATATTTTTCTATAATTTAATTAAGCTCTTCTTTTAGTGGAAATATTTTAGTTTGTTTTGTTTTAGTTTTATATAATTGACATCTAACTAGAGCATGATTCGTACATGTAGTGTTGTCATTATTTCTTAAAACGAGTTATTTACACTGCGAGAACAAATCTATCATACATTTCTTATTTCAAATAAAAAATAATAGAGGTGTGGTTCCTGTTATTTTACCGGCAATGATTTTACCCATTGACACTAAATTATATAGCCTGTCTTAAGACACGTACAGAACAAAGCTGTAATTGAGGGATGTGGTCAACATAACATATTTTTTCTGCCTCATGGTATTTATTGTACAATAGAAGTATATAAATATTTGGTATGCCTTATTTCACAAATATATAGAGAAATGTTGAAGATACTAAAGGGCGAACCAGCGGCCATAAAATCTTTAGTTTTCTGTGTAGTGCTTCCTAGGTCACTGTTTGTCATTGTAGTGTCCGTCCTTCCATTTACGGGTTTTGACTACCCCTTTGGTGTCTTCAAACTGTCCTTTAAGAGAGATAGACAACACAACAACCAAAAGAAAAAAGGGACAAGAAGACGAAAATGGCCGACAAAACAATAAACAGAAACCAAAGACTTGAACAATAAATCTTTTGTATTCTTATTTGTATTAACGATAACAACATTATGATTAATGTATATATATTTGTAAGTAACTACTACTGTATCAGAACGCGATAATGCATTTTACGTGCTAGGAGAGGGAAAAAATGAAAGACAAAGAATATCACACTGTCGGAACTGTTCCAAAACCCAATAAAATCGCACTAAGACAATCGATACACCAAGCACACAGCTTTGCTAATTGAATCTTCAAATCCTGATATAATCATTGGGACGGAAACATGGTTAAGACCAGAAATTTATGATTCCGATGTCATTCCACCATCATATATCTTTTATAGAAATGATAGGGCAGATGGATATGGGGGAGTATTACTTGCTGTTAAATCCGACATTACGAGCAGTTAATATAGCAAAAGTAAGAACATTGAATTTATAGCAGCTAAAATCCAACTATCAAAGCAAAAACCACTAATAATAGGCAGCTATTATAGACCACCAAATAAAATATATACATTAACAAACCTGTTGAGGAATTTTCCTCATTATGTAATAACAACACAAGTGCCACTGTTTGGATTGGAGGCGACTTCAATCTGAGTGACATAGATTGGCCAAGTGAACATATTACTGGCACTCAGTACAACAAATCATTAAGTAAAAAATACCTTGATCTATTTAGGGACACATCCTTCGAGTAGGTGGTTAATTTTCCTACCAAAAATACTAGAACATTGGATCTGTTCTTAACAAATAAACCATCACTAGTCAACAAGTGCAAACCACTTCCAGGGCTGTCTGATCATGACATTGTTTTGACCGATAACAACATTGGATGTAAGCGTAACAAGCAAATAAAACGAAAGATCTATCTAAGGAAAAAACGAACATTGATGAGTTGAAATCAGATGCCATCCAACTAAGCAATAAAATCACATGTGACACCAATACAAGCAGTAAGAATAATACAGATATAGAAGAAATATGGAATCAATTAAAACAAGGCATTTCCACAATTCAAGATAAACATGTCCCTCAGAAACAAACAAGCTCAAAATTCACCAATCCCTGGGCAAATATAAACATAAGAAAACTTCCAAACAAGAAACGTAAGGCATACAACAAGGCCAAGAAAGGTAATATCTTGGAAGATTGGCAAATATACAAAAAGATAAAAGTTTTCACCCAGACAACCAGACAGGCACACAACAACTATGTTAGAGACATAATAGGACCAAATTTCTAGGACAATTCTAAACAGTTTTATGGCTATATAAAAAGCAAGAAACAAGAATCAGCTGGGGTGGCAGCACTATGAGATTAGCAGGGTTACCTACACAGTGATTCCGAAACAAAAGCTCATCTTCTGAACATGCAATTTAAATCAGTGTACACAAAGGAAAACCTGGAAAACATACCAAACAAGGGCAGATCACCATATCTAAATATGCCTAAAATACAGGTCACAGAACAAGGTGTACATAAACTGCTTAAAAACATCAAACCACATAAAGCCACAGGCCCAGATAAAATTCAAGATAGATTTGTAAAAGAAATGGCACATCAGCAATCACATATCTTTTCAACAAATCACTAGAACTTGGAAGAGTGCCAAAAGACTGGCTTGATGCACACATTGTACCAGTTTTCAAAAAGGGCGACAAAAATGCACAATCAAATTACCGGACAGTTTCACTCACCTGTATCCTCTGTAAAATTTTGGAACATATTATGCAATCAAGCATCATGAAACATCTTGACACTCATAAATTTCTCACAGATTCACAACAAGGTTTTAGAGCTAAACGATCTTGTGAGACTCAACTTATTTTAACTTTGGAAGATATTCTAAAAACTACATCAAAAGGAAAACAAATAGATATTGCAATACTTGATTTCAGTAAAGCTTTTGATAAAGTTCCACACCAAAGGCTCAACAACAATTTTTTTTTGCATCCATGACAATACCCTTAATTGGATCAGCTCATTTCTTCACAAACATACACAACTAGTTCTTTTGGACAACGTAAAATCATCAACTGCATCCGTAGATTCAGGCGTGCCTCAAGGAACAGTCCTTGGGCCATTACTTTTTTCTCTTCTACATAAATGACTTACCTGAAAATGTAAAAGCCAATGTAAAATTGTTTGCTGATGATTACCTCCTATATAAAGAAATTAACAACATCTCTGACGGACAAGATTTGCAAAATGATCTAAAAGCACTCGAGTCTTGGGAAAATGAATGGCAAATGTCCTTTAACGCATACAAATGTTTCATCATCGCTGCAGGAACAAAATTATACAAAAATCAATTATGAATACAAAATACATAACCAAGATTTAGAAAACAGGATTTGAAAACAGTACCAAACAGTAAATACACTCAGCAAAGACCTCTCTTGGAAACCGCACATAAATAACATCACTAAAAAATCAAATAAAACATTGGGTTTCCTCAGAAGGAATTTATATAGCTGTACACACAAAGTGAAAGAAAAGCATTTACAACACTAGTAAGACCATTACTAGAATATGCGTCATCATGCTGGGATCCACACATTAAAGAACATATAGAAGAATTAGAAAAGGTACAAAGGAGGGGCGCTCGTCTTGTCTTCAACAACTACAAATCGAGAGAGCCAGGATGTGCTACCAACATGCTCAACACACTCCAGTGGGAACCACTGGCACACAGAAGAGCTAAGGCTAGAGTCACCATGTTATATAAGATCAGAAAAAGTCCTGTAGATATTGTACCAGAGAAATGTCTTACAGGTGGTGACTATAGAACCAGGCGGAACACAAATACAAAATTATAAGTGCAAAGAACAACATCTACAAAATTTTCCTTTTCCCCTAGAACCATCATAACCTGGAACTACCTACCAGTAACTGTAGCCCTAGCTCCTGACCTAGATAGCTTTAGGTCAGGATTGGAGGGGAGTTCAGTTCCCACCACATTGTATGTAAAGACACCTACACCTCAGCAATGTATATATGTATATATGTTATTAAATATTCTTCATTTACTTTATTAATTTTCGTTATGCATCTTTAAAGTCTCCACGACAAAGCAATTGCACTCGATGTTTCGAGCTCTGCTTTGTATCCGGAAGAAGAAGATATATATAACCGCTCGATTTTCTAGCTTGAAACAGGGATTGTAATAACATGTGTAGGCGTGACGCTAGTTGTATGGGCCCAAACTTCCCCGCGTAGTGAAATAATGATGTCATGCAAGTTGTGTCACATATTGATAAAATGCAAATCCTCACAAATAACCAGGCGAAGAAAGTTGTTATAAAGAACGTTCTAATCTTGAAAATTAGACATACTATAGTTAATCTTCGTGACACAGAATTTGCCATATGCATGGTTGTAGCTATGTTAAAGAGATCCGAACGCTTCGTTCATCATTAAAATATTATATGGTATACAAGGCTATCGTAAGACATAGTAAAGTGGATCCACTCAGGATTCAATTTTCTATTAAAGAAAATATTGCATGTATAATGTACATTGTAATTTTAGATCGTTTTTCTTGTTGATTCTTCCCCTTGTCATACAAAAGTGACTTATTGTAATGTGAACTAGACTTCCTTGTTAATGTATTCATAAAAATATAAATATCAGATAATATCTATACTTATACAACAAGTTAAAGTAAAATACTACTGTCAGTTGGGTATGTGTGATTTTTTATGTGATTGTGTGTACATGTTTAGAATTATACTTTAAAAATACTTGTGTTTGTAGTAGATCGTAGAGTGATGTGTGCTGACGAGTACTAGAAATACCCAGAATGCAATAGTTGTACCTTGACGCCATCACCAGACAGACGATAAATAGTAATCCTGTAACTTCCATTGTTTGTGGCCGTTACAACTCCTTGTACAACTATCGGTAAGTAGCGCCAAAATAATACACTGGCGCTGCGACTCCTCGAACTTTTTTCGCGGGGCGCTTTTGTGTTCTTTAGAAGAAAGGGACGAGGGTGATCAGAGAGGTTCTGAGAGCCATCGTTGGGTTCCATCTCAGTTTTCTGGAGGAATACTGAGCTGGGGTATGGTTAACGCTCAGGGGCACTGAGGTTAGCGATTTTTAAAGGTTTTGTGGAGGTATCCACGGGAATTCCGTTTGGAAAACGGGGAAAGAGGAAGATTGGTCTGCTGGGAAACTCGTTGTGGGATAGGTGTACACCCCGTAGCCATCTTGGACTAAAACGTGGTCGCAACTGGTACCCGGTTAACAGTCGACCTGCCGAGCAAAGGGTTTTGGAGAAGACTTGCGTGTGGTAAGCTTCTTGTGGGATAGTTGTGAACCCCGCAGTCAACTTGCAAAAATTGTGATCGTGACTGGTACCATTTTACCAGTAACCGGGTTGAGTAAAGGGAAGGGCGGCATATTTAACAACGTGGCCGGCCGGGAAGTTTTAAAAACTTGGGAAATAATTATAAATAACATCATTTATTACAAAACCAACACTGAAAAACAACGATTGGTTAAAATGAATAAATGAAATAAAAATAAACAAGAGAGTGGTCAGTGTAAAAATTTGGCCACTCAAAAACATTGTTTTCATTCATATATCTAGAAAAAACAACAATCAGGTTTAAAAAATTGTCATTATGGACAAATAAAAAAACCCTAAACAAGGTAGAAATGGCGAAAATAAGAATCAATGAATATTCATATGATGAGATGTTGTCCCTCCCAGACCCAGGGCTAAGATTAAGATCGGCTAGAAGGTTGTGGATTGTGAGGGAGGAGAAGGGAAACCTGAAACCCATCGATGTGGAATACCTTTTAGGGATAACCAGCATGCAAAATCTTGCAGGTCTGTTAGATTTTAGTCCGTGCAGAGTGAGAAACGGGGAAAGAAGAGGTAAGATCTATGCTTACAGGGAGGAGACTCTGGATATGGGAACAGGAAGGCACGTTTCCGGGTTAGCTCGGGGGCACCTTGTTGCTCCTCAGGGCTCCGGTCATGCCAACCTGTAATCCAAATACCGGAGTCGTCCTACAGAAAATATTTGGAAGGAGACTAGTGTCGATGGAAAGTATAGGGAAGCCAATGATGGGGAGTACTGGGGTGCACTGCTGGTGTACGCCAGGGGAATAAGGGGTCTAGGGATTATGGGGAGTGTAATATACTGGAGATTGACACATCTGATTCTCCGAATATCCCAAGAAGAAAGAGAAGGGAGATTAATGTCAAAGCAGAGGTTGAAGTTCGTGTGGGGAGAGGAAGCCGGGACCAGAGACACTCAAGAGACATGGGAATGGGACAGGAAAGTGGGAACCCCATAGATTACAAGGGACACAGTAACCTAATGAACAGGGAAACAGTCGGTGCAAGTGGGGAGTATGGAATTCAAGTTGAAGGGAGAAATAGAGGAACAGAAGTGGAAAATTGGGACCAGTTTCAGAGAGCAGAGATCAGGGGAGTGAAGTCAGAGTTAAAGGGGCTTATTTCAGACTCAGTCAAAGCTTTGCTGATTATGAATAAGGAATTTAAGAACACCCCTGATAGAGTGTCAAGGACCCCCACACAAAGAAGAGGGGTAATACAGGCAGGTAACAGCTATGAGAAGGAGGCAAGCCCTAAGTTAACAAATGGTCATTCAAGTTCAGTGGTAACCGAAGTGAAGGATGGAGGTTCCCTCCTAATAACAAAGATGGAAGGAATCACCCGGAGGAGTATTTCTTTTGAGCGGAACAGCGAGTCCTCCAGAAATGGGGAAGGTTCACACTCCGAGATGGGAAGGGAAAATAGTATGATATGTAGGGCCAAACCTTACGGGAACAGTTTCACGAAGGAGGGACAGAAAGAGAAAATGGAGGGGTCTGGCACATTCAGCACGGAAGGGGAGCAAGAACCTCTTAAAAGGGGGTGTACCCCTCCGGAGGAATGTGTTAACCTACAGAAGGGAGAAACTTACGGCGACAGTTTCACAGGGAAGGGACCAGGAGAGAACATGGAGGGGGTTGTTACACTCACTGCGGTAGGGGACCAGGAACGTCTGGAAAGGGGATGGGACTCTGCGGAAGAGTGTGCTAACCCGTCGAAAGGAGAGTGTTCAGGCTCGGAAGTGGGAGGAGCATTAATTGGGACATGCATTAGAAAAAATGATAGAGTCAGTTCCATAGAGGAAGGAGACGGATTGTCCACAAGTGTGACTGCGCACACGGTGGGGGACAGGGTATTTCCTGAGGATGGTCGGACACACTGCCGTGGTAGTATGGCAGTGCCCAGAGGTGGTGAGAGAGGGAGCCAAATTGCTTTTTGTGACAAAAGCTCACTTGGGGGCAAGGAACCCGGAGTTAAGTGTGTCGCGAGGGATGATGTTGGGTCGGGCCCCGATAGCGGCTGCAGAGGGGAGGGTGGACTGGAGGTCGAAGACTTGATGCTTTTTGGGGAAGGGTGTCGGGAAGCCCTGACGGGTGACCGGGTCCTTTTCCCCATGGTAATAATGTCAGGTGGGGATATGAACATGGTTGGTGCAAATAAACCTGTAGAGGTACCAGACCCGGAGGACAGTTCCACGATGAAAGAGTCGGTGATCACATTCTCCGGACAACAGAGCAGGGAACCCCTGGTGGGAGACTTGGTCTCGTCGCCGGAGAGTGTGATGTTTGGTGGGGAGAATGCGAGGGACTCTGTTGCTGTCGTGGACATGTGCCGACTTGGGGAAAATGGGCCTAGTCAAAATGTGGGGTCGAATTCGGGATTGGTTCCGCAGCAGAGGGGATAGAGGCAAGGTTCTCTGGAGCGGGGTACGGGAGGCCCCCATTGGGGTTCTTGACCCCGTCGCTGGAGAGAGTTGGAAGGGAGAGGACGCGGTTCTTGGCATTGATGTAGATTGCCTCAGGAGAGGTGGGGCCAGGGAAGGTGCGGGATCGGATCCAGGGGAGGTTTACAAGGGGAAGGGATGGGGGCTATGCTCTCCGAGACAGGGAACACCAGGCCTCGGGTGGTGTACTGGACCCAGTCACCGGAGGGTGTTGGATCAAGCGTGGGAGAGATAAAGGTAAAAGTTCTTTGCAGAGATGTGTATCCTGTTGAGGAAACTTGATTCGGGAAAATACAGGGTCTAGGGTAAAGAGCACACTAGTTTGGACAAGAGGCCAGACTCCCATTATGGTGAACCGAACCCCTTCCCTTGAAAATGAGAAAGTGTACAACAGGGATGCAGGGGACGCGAGTCCTTTGGGTGGTCTGCGCCGGAGAAAGCAGTAGGGTCACGTGTGGCTGAGGTGGGAAATAGAGCACACCATGGGTCTGCTGATGGGGTCTGTGACACTCTTGTTGAGAGCACAGACCCGGACCCTTTAGATCTCTCGGGGGACCAGGCCCATTCAGAGGGGGAGGAAGTGAAACATGCAGATATCGAGGAGCTCCCAGCAGAAAGGAAATCGACAGGGGACAGTGTGGTTATTGTAGAGAAGGGGGAACGGTGCCAGTCACAGGAGACGCTCCCAGCCGAAAGAGGGTCGACGGGGGCTGGGGTCCCGGTGGTTGGGAGATCTGTGTCTGTCAGTGTTGCTGATGGTGTTGATCAGTCCATCGCTGAGGACGTTGGGATGTCAGAATGCAGACCATCCAAGGTGTGCGGAGTAGACAACTGCAAAGGGACAGGGTCTTACTGTTGGAACCCAGGGGGTGTCTCAGCAGTGAACGAGCATTATTAAATATTGAATGGGAGCAGGTGGGCTGGGGAAGAGGGTCAACGTGGCTTTGGTATTGCACCTGTTGGTGTAGGGGGTAAGCAAGTTAATGGCTGTAGCCAGTCTTCATGTCTTGGGGTAAATGGCCCGTTGGCTCCTCTGGTTGGTCACTTGCTGACCTTTTGACCGGAGGGCTCATCCGGCCTCATGGCGTGTGGCTACTGCTTGGTCATTGGAACCGGAGGCAGTGTGGTACCTCCGGTTAGGATGTTGGAATGGGCTCCGGCCGGGCAGCTGGAGAGTAAAATGTGTTGACATGATTTATGCAGAGACCATGTCCAAACAAAAGCATTGGTGGGTGATAACATTCTGTATGCTGTAAGGTTGGGAGTAATTATCAAGTATATTATAGAAGCATGAGTCAAGGTGTGTTCTGGACTACTTCTGGGAGCACACAATGGGGAAAATACTGTATTACCAGATCAGGGGTTATAACAAATACATCTGAACAGCTTTGGTCTTGCGACTTTGTTCAGTAATATCAATGCAAGGGCTGGGGTAAGGTTCAGGTGGGGATTTCAGTTTGGGGACTCACAGTGGAGAAACGCTGAAGGGGGTTCTTGGGCACTAATATTTAATTGTGTCTGGTTCGAATGGCAAAGCAACTGTCTGTGCTTTGTATGTACCGGGGTACAGCGTCATCTGGTGTGTAGCATACATAATTTACTAGCCCCATGCCTCCTAGAAGCGCTGTCTCAGTGATATCTGAAGCGTTAGGTCTTGTGGAGACATGACCAGCCTCTTGTGAGCCCTAAGTTGGTCTTTGGATTTATCATTATATCCCGGACAACCACTTGTTTTGGTATTTCTAGTCATGACCATACTCTACTGATCAGAATCTTGTTCTTTCAACCCATCCTAGAGTGACCCTTGGTATCCTGATTAACACTAGTTTTGGAGGATTTCCCAGTTTAGCTGCAGT
>MJUT01043821.1:60156-82843 GCA_002080005.1 Gigantidas platifrons
TTGTTGGTCTTATAAACTTCCGGGTTGACACGCGAGACAACATAAAACGTAGAACATGATATTTCTGATATACACGATATTAGTGATTCTTCAACTGTATAAAGGTAAGACGATTTGTTACATAATTACAACTGTCCCCATCATTCGTAAAACATTAATGTCTATTCGGTAGGGGCTAAAGCGGATATGCATTTCCATTCGATGGTATCAATGTAAATATGACATTTCATCAACCAAAACTTCCTTGGTAAAGGTCGACAAAATCGTAAACCGTTAGTAATATTACTCACTCTTTTGTTAAGCTTCAAAAACTAAAACATTAAAATACAAACGTAGATACTTAATTTGCTGTGAGCGACCCCCATGTGAGGTACACACTCAAAGGCAAACAATAAAAAAGTCACATAATTATGTCGTCGGTAGCAGGAAAGCCAAACGGCAGCAACCGAAACTGGTGGTGATATTGGTCGTAATTTGAAAAATGCAGAGCAATATGGTTAAAGGGATAATCCTTACACATCCGTATACCTAAATATACACTGACCACATACTATTCTGAAATGATTAGGGAGTAGAATAATATAATTATGATCATTATTGAAGACCCTACAGTGACTGTAATAGGAAGAACAGATAATGTAACAAACAGCAGTAAAGGCCGTGGTACTCATAGTTTCATTCTTAATAGACAAATGATTTGATTGCTGAAAAATACATTGGATAGAGCCTTCAGCTAAAAGTGTCCCTATCGTAGATATATGTTTTGGTCATGTAATTATAATATGTCCATGTTTAATTCCTACATTTTCCATTTTCCAACATGTTATCATCTTGTCTGTCATGAAGACTAGTTAATTGATGCTTATCACCAAATAATATTAATGCAAACGTAGATATCACATTCCTGTGCACATGGAGCGTTTCATGAATAACCTTCATCAGGTGCGATTGGAATGGCAAATAATTTATAAGAATTTAGAATAATGGCCTAGAATAAACAGAACCTACTTGCCTATTAGTCACTTATTTACAGTCTTTTACTGATCTTTGAACTGGTGGTGCGTATGGCATTTTAGTTTCTGTGAAAGTGGTCTTTTGGGTTAAAGCGACACCATACACGTTATTTGATCATTATTTTGCTTTCCCGTCTAACACAACGGATGGGAATCCCATTAATCGGTATCATGCCACCACATTTCTATGTATGTCCCTCACACCAGTGCTTAGATTTCGTCTGGTCACTGTCCTTCTTGTTTCTGTATTGAGCAGGTTGAGGTTTGTCAACGGAATAGTTCGTGTTGTTAGCTATTTTGTCATTCATTACTGTTTATCTGTATATTCTCAGTATCACTTGATTTTTTTTTTTATTATTATTTATAGGTATAGCAACAGTGGTCCAAGATCCCTGCCCGTATACTCTTAAAAACAGTGACATAGGTAAATACATATCTAACCAACACTTTCTTTCTTTTTTGTCATTTTGAATACTGAAAACAGAGCATGTAATATGCATGACTACCCGATAATACAAATTGAAAAGTGAAATATGTTGTAAAAGACTATAGAAATGATGACTATGAGGCGGGTTGGTTTTCTAGTAGTTGCTTTTAAATTGTTACATGTCAAGGCAAAGTACATTCTAATTTGAATTAGATATTTGTGAGATAGTTTATATGTTTCTTTATCCGGAGATATATCATACACTTACATTTAAAAACAAATTTTATTCGGTCACCTCGGGTTAAGAGGGATACTTAAATGCTACTTTTTAATTCTTGATTCTTAATTCCTGATGCTACATCCTTAATTCCTAACCCATACATCCCATAGACTTACGTAGGAAACTTTTCATCTACTAAGTTTCTACATAGGAGTCATCATTTGTTCCACAGGGACACCAAAGTCACAAACTAATATATATATTATTATATATAAAAGATTAGAATGAAAAAAATTCAACAGTCAATCAAACCTAGTAGTAGTAATATTATACATTTTTATAGAGTCAATTTAACTTATTTTGTACAATACCTCAACGCTATCATAGAGCGACATTAAAAAGGATGAGGGCCCCGTGGTTCAGTGAGTTAGGTAGTTGGATTACCTAATAACTCGTACAAGCCTATCACCAATACGGCGTGGGTTCGCACCCGACTTTGTAAATCACAAAAAGGGTGCACTCGACTCGCAGTAGCAAGTGATAAAGTTTATCAGTTGCTTGCCCATGGTCGGTGGTTCTCTCCAGGTACTCCGGCCTCTTCCACCACTGAAACTGGTCGCCAGGATATAGCTGAAATATTGCTGAAAGTGGCGTTAAAACATCAAAAATAAAAAATAAATAAATCAATTAGAAAGAGTGCTTCATCTGTTCAGTGGATCATCAAAAGTTTAAATTTGAATGTGAAATAAATTGATATATCTTATGCTTCTATTGACAGTTACTGTTTTCAATTTACAATTACTAAACAAATTAAATGTTAACGATAAAACACTATAGTCAAAACATAAGTAAATGTATTTGTACTGATACCAACGATATATCATTATCAAATAAATATGGATAATATGCTAGAATTAATGCAATTATCAATATCTGTTTTAATTACTTTCTTACAGTGGCTGATATGTGTAAGTCAAGTTCTGCAAGAGAAGAAACAAGTGATGGAGGTAACAAAGTAGACAGTGTTGTATTACGTATAATGATCCAACAAAACAACTGCATATGTCGGGTAACATTGGACAATCAAAAAAATTCGGTAGTTGTAGGTTTGAGGAAATTTGATGGTCTTATATCATCAGCACCATTGAAAGCTGATTGTGGACTTGAAGTTGACATAAATCATATACCTGATATGTCTAAAGGAATTGTAATAGATCCTATTGAATGTCTTGTGAACGGTACACGTCGTCATACACCACTGTTTCAAAAGAGTTATCTGCAATTTAGATCTAGGATAATTAATGGAGACTTTATCAGAGGCTTCTGTATACGGATAATACGAGGTAAGGTATCGTTACAAATTGTGATTTAGATATATTAATAGTATACTTAAACTGTTGTATATTCACTGTTATAGTCCATACCTGCAATATACATAACAAACAACACCCTCAATTAGATGTTGTAAAGCTTCATCGTCAGATAACGTAATCTATCCTCCTCATCTGAAAAAAAAATCATAAACCAATAAATTTCGTTCTTCACCCACTAACTATTAATAATACCTCGCATAGCTTGACAAAATATCGAATAATCTATTCGAGTTTACCTCATAAAGGACATAGTCCTTATTATATAAGTACGCTGAAGAAACAAATCATACACCATCATTCTAACTAAGCATTTAAACAATCGAATCAGACTGATGAGATTGCCTAAATAAATGCATAAGTATATATATATTTGCAACAAAATAAAAAATGATTGGGATTTATATTGTACCATGGTATAATCCCCGTCCATTTGCATTTGGATCACGCAAAGTGTTAATGCCTGGTTAATTGAAATTTGTACGCCATCAGTTCCAGATAATAGACCATGGTTTTCTACAAGCACATTTTAAAGCTAAATAATCTACCAAAAACATGAAAGGAAATTTTGCAAAAGCGAAAGGACATTCAAGAATGGACAATCCAGATATATATATTGGAACGGATGTGGCCGAGTGATCTAGGGCGCTAGACATAAGGATAAGCGATTGCTGCTGCAGTGTATCAATGCTGTGAGTTCAAATCCCGTCGAGGGAAGAACAAACAATTTGACGTGTCAAAAAGTTTAATTCTAACACTGTTTGGTTTAATTTTCAGACGTGTGTGTGTGTGTGTGTTATATTCCATCGTTCATTTTAGAGGAATGATAAAATACAGATTGCATTTTAGCACAAACAATTGTCTTAATTACTGGACATTTTAAGTGTGTGTATGTGTTGTTTATTGACGAGAGAAGCATTTGACATACACCGCTACTTATGCATGATATCAGCTACATGTATGTATTCATATTTGACTTATTATAACGACCTAGCTAATATGTGTCTCTTCATTGTTATAGCTATGAGGTGTATAACGTTACTATCAATATTATTTCAGTTCAATGTTAGATGAAACTCATGGATTTGTCAAAAGTCACCAACAAACTTATCACATACACCTTGCCACGGGCGCGAATGGGACTCAGTTTCAGTGATTTTAGTCGATGACATCATAGATATTGTCCATCAAAATTCCATATGATTACGGTCATGGCATCGCTTGAAATAACTGTGGAATATATATAAATTTACATAATGAGCAGTCTAAAAAGCAATAGAAACAGATTGTTGCTCTTTGTAAACTTGAAAATATAAGATATAAAAACAGTACTTTCACTTATATTCAACGCATGACAATATTTCAGATATCAACAGTGACCATTCACAAGTTTTACGAATTGATTGTGATGCTGCTCCGATGACAACAGAACAGACAACCGAAAAGATAACAACATATGATGCACCGCAAAGTTCCCCACAAACGCCTGTTTCGGAGACATCAACCACAAACACTTCTAACATAGATTCTACAACGAAAGGTAAAAGTATAGTTACAGTGCACCAAGTCATGACATGTTAAAGCTAAAGATACACATACATGAAATATTGAATAATAATTTTAAATTGGAATTTCCAAAACTTAATAAGTGAATTGTAAATGTAAAAGGAACACACCTTCTTAAGAACTACATGTATATTGTGCAAACAGTGGTCAGATTTCTTAATCAAGGTCAGCTTCAGTTGTTTGTAGGAGGTCTCATGTCTTATTTACGTTATTTGTGTTTGTTTGCGTATAGCGGTATCCAACACATATTGTGTTGTGTTGTTTGCTGTGCTCGTCTTCGTCTTATGTCTTTTGTATTCAATGTTGCCAGTTTATGTGGATTGCCCCTTCGGTTTTCTCTAACGTTTATTTTCTACTCTTTGATGTACCTTGGTAATTAATCTTAGAAATACATATTTTGGTTGTTTTACTCTTTTGCTTGGTATTTTATTGACCTTCGATGGCCTTTTTCTACTTGTGCCCATATTTTTTTATAATATATTTATGAACCGCATCAATGAGAAAATTAACCATGATATAGTCTACTCTACATGCAATTTGTGGTATGCTAAGAGGCAATGCTATACTTATTTTTGCAAGTGACAAGATAAAACATTTTAAGATCTATCAATGGCTGATTGGACACTACATTTGCTGTTTGGGCAGTGATCATTGAACACATATCTTGAGGTATGGACAGACGGCATATGACACACATTTTGAGGGGTGGGCCATAACAATTGAACTATAATTGTAAGGAAGGATATGGATGTAAATGCACCCGAAAGCCTATTCAACTTTCCACTTCGACACAACTTAAAGTAAAGGGACATCGCCTTTATTTTTGTCTTATGTGATAAAGTTTGTCAGTGACTTCCGACAGGTCGGTGGTTTTCTCCGTGTCCTCCGGTTTCCTCAACCAATATAACTGACCGCCACGTTATAACTGAAATATTGTTGAAAGTGGCGTTAAGCACCATAAAGCCTAAGCCTAAATCCTGTATAAATAAAATGCATTGTATTAAATATTTTACCTATGTACTATTTAAATTAAGTTTAGATAATAATTGTTTATGTTCTTTCTTTTCTTTTTGTTGTTGCAGAAAATGATAAAACAACATATATTGCACTCGGTGCATTTTCTAGTACAGTTGCTATAATACTTCTGATAACTTTAGTTATAACGTGCATAAGGTTTGTAAATATATGTTTTTCTATATAAACAGTGGTCAATATATAATACAACGATTTTGATACGGCAATGTTGATGGTCTCTTTAGTGGGAATCTCTTCATATATGTATTTAAGTAGTTATCATTTAATTGAACCCATTACTGCACATACATGTAGATGAACACTTACAAAGATTTTATCTGATGTATATGATTTGTAGATAGTTGTTTGTCCTTTTCTACCTTTTCGTATCTTCAAACTCTTCATAAAAACAAATTAAGGTGGAATATGAAATAATCCATAGAGATATTCTATAATAATTACATAATCGTTTTCGAACAATGAACTTTGTGGGGTTTATTTTGCAAGTGCATCAGAATATTTATTTATCAAAGCTCCAATCATAAATTACATCTGTATATCTTTATAGGTTCAAAGCAATACTAAATGAAAGAAGAACAAATGAGAATGTAAACAATTCCAATCATCAAGTAGAATATAACAGACATTATTGTGATTTGACAAATAATGGACCGAACGTTCCAGGACAAGACTATGATATTATTGATAGTAATTATAATACCATTGATGTTGATAGATCGCATCCCTCTAACAACGTAGTACGCATGGAAGGAGAATATATTAGTGTTGAACCTGATGGACATTTGACGACTCACATTAATTGAGGACAAAAACAAAAATTATCCAGAAAATATATGCCTTTACTATTTTAATTATACTTTGATTTCTCGAAAAAAATATTTTGACTAAAACTAAAACTACCTATGACAATGGGAAAAGTTACTTGAGAGAAAGAGAGAAAGAGAGAGTAATTAAATAATTTTACTAAGACACACCATATATATTTTTGAAATAAATAATGTTACAGATGATTTTGGCTTTAACCTGGATAAAAGTTCACACAACCAAAATATCTGGTCAGTAGGAAGAGATTTAAAATTCTGCCAGACTACCAAGTTCAAATTCTTTCTAGCAGACCATATCTCATTCAGAAAAAAATATGGTCATTTCTTAATTTTGAAATCTTTGTATGCTAAATGGGGTTCGTGTTGTTCACTTTCCCCTATTATGTTCTTAGGTCCGTGCTTTTATTTCCGCTGTCTTTTCCATACGAAATCATGTTCCGTTCGTCTTTATCCGCAATTGCTCATTGGACAGCTCGTGTCTTTAGCTGTATTTGCTCACGCATATTAGTGTCAACATGACCTGACTGTATAAGTAGCAATGCGAGTGTCGTACAAGATGCAGACACCGCTTACCCTTCGTTATCACTTGGGTTCAATCTGGTTTTTATTTGGGCATATGAATTGTCCATTCGTGATTGCATCTTCGTGTTTTCTTAACTTTTATATTAAGACCTCACCAGACCAGTTTTGGAAAATAAACCACCCATATGTTCTGTCTACTTTTCGGCTTAGATGAAGATTACAAATAATTTGTCAAAGACGTTGATATTTTAATTAAGTGCACACGACACCTTTCTGACATAACCTTAATCAATTACGCTCCAAATAAAAAGAACCGGAAAGCGAAATAATCTATAAATAAAGTCACCGGAAGCAACAAAAAAAACAAACAAACAAAGGATATAAACAGTATAGCCAGAATCAGCTATAACTACATATACATTAGTTACAATAATAACATCTTTATGTAGGAACTGTCTATTTTAATAATAACTATATCTAATAAGCCAGGTGCGGCTAAAACGAATCAGAGTTTAACAATACAGAACAGACATTTTAAAACACTAACAACGTTAACAAAAATATATAATGCGTATTGGGCAATCTAGATGATAATTTGAAAATAATAAAGCTAACAATATACAAAGTATGATGGTTAGTTAAATAATATACTTACATATTGAGAATAATAGTCTGTGTACATCTGAAAATTATTATCTATGCGCTGGTATGATACCATTGACTATAGGTTTATTATATTTTTCAATAATTTAATTAAGCTCTTCTTTTAGTGGAAATATTTTAGTTTGTTTTGTTTTAGTTTTATATAATTTACATCTAACTAGAGCATAATTCGTACATGTAGTGTTGTCATTATTTCTTAAAACGAGTTATTTACACTGCGAGAACAAATCTATCATGCATTTCTTATTTCAAATAAAAAATAATAGAGGTGTGGTTCCTGTTATTTTACCGGCAATAATTTTACCCATTGACACTAAATTATATAGCCTGTCTTAAAACACGTACAGAACAAAGCTGTAATTGAGGGATGTGGTCAACATAACATATTTTTCTGCCTCATGGTATTCATTGTACAACAGAAGTATATAAATATTTGGTATGCCTTATTTCATAGAAATGATAGGGCAGATGGATATGGGGGAGTATTACTTGCTGTTAAATCTGACATTACGAGCAGTGATTATAGCAAAAGTAAGAACATTGAATTTATAGCAGCTAAAATCCAACTATCAAAGCAAAAACCACTAATAATAGGCAGCTATTATAGACCACCAAATAAAACACATACATTAACAAAACTGTTGAGGAATTTTCCTCATTATGTAATAACAACAAAAGTGCTACTGTTTGGATTGGAGGCGACTTCAATCTGAGTGACATAGATTGGCCAAGTGAACATATTACTGGTACTCAGTACAACAAATCATTAAGTAAAAAATACCTTGATCTATTTAGGGACACATCCCTCGAGCAAATACTAGAACATTGGATCTGTTCTTAACAAATAAACCATCACTTGTCAACAAGTGCAAACCACTACCAAAGCTGTCTGATCATGACATTGTTTTGACAGATAACAACATTGGATGTAAGCGTAACAAGCAAATAAAACGAAACATCTATCTATGGAAAAAGCGAACATTGATGAGTTTAAATCAGATACCATCCAACTAAGCAATAAAATCACATGTGATACCAATACAAGCAGTAAGAATAATACAGATATAGAAGAAATATGAAATCAATTAAAACAAGGCATTTCCACAATTCAAGATAAACATGTCCCTCAGAAACAAACAAGCTCAAAATTCACCAATCCCTGGGCAAATACAAACATAAGAAAATTTCCAAACAAGAAACGTAAGGCATACAACAAGCCCAAGAAAGGTCATAACTTGGAAGATTGGCAAAGATACAAAAAGATAAAAGCTTTCACCCAGACAACCAGACAGGCACACAACAACTATGATAGAGACATAATAGGACCAAATATCTAGGACAATTCTAAACAGTTTTATGGCTATATAAAAAGCAAGAAACAAGAATCAGCTGGGGTGGCAGCACTAAGAGATCAGCAGGGTTACCTACACAGTGATTCCGAAACAAAAGCTCATCTTCTGAACATGCAATGTAAATCAGTGTACACAAAAGAAAACCTGGAAAACATACCAAACAAGGGCAGATCATCATATCCAAATATGCCTAAAATACAGGTCACAGAACAAGGTGTACACAAACTGCTTAAAAACATCAAAGCATATAAAGCCACAGGCCCAGATAAATTTCAAGGTAGATTTTTAAAAGAAATGGCACTTGAGATAGCATCAGCAATTACATATCTTTTCAACAAATCACTAGAATTTGGAAGAGTGCCAAAAGACTGGCTTGATGCACACATTGTACCAGTTTTCAAAAAGGGCGACAAAAATACACCATCAAATTACCGGACAGTTTCACTCACCTGTATCCTCTGTAAAATTTTGGAACATATTATACAATCAAGCATCATGAAACATCTTGACACTCATAAATTTCTCACAGATTCACAACAAGGTTTCAGAGCTAAACGATCTTGTGAGACTCAACTTATTTTAACTTTGGAAGATATTCTAAAAACTACATCAAAAGAAAAACAAATAGATATTGCAATACTTGATTTCAGTAAAGCTTTTGATAAAGTTCCACACCAAAGGCTCAACAACAAATTATTATTTTTTGCATCCGTGACAAAACCCTTAATTGGATCAGCTCATTTCTTCACAACCATACACAACTAGTTCTTTTGGACAACGTAAAATCATCAAATGCACCCGTAGATTCAGACGTGCCTCAAGGAACAGTCCTTGTCCCATTACCTTTTCTCTTCTACATAAATGACTTACCTGAAAATGTAAAAGCCAATGTAAAATTGTTTGCTGATGATTGCCTCCTACATATAGAAATTAACAACATCTCTGACGGACAAGATCTGCAAAATGATCTAAAAGCACTCGAGTCTTGGGAAAATGAATGGCAAATGTCCTTTAACGCAGACAAATGTTTCATCATCACTGCAGGAACAACAAACACAAAAATCAATTATGAATACAAAATACATAACCAAGATTTAGAATACAGTACCACACAGTAAATACACTCAGCAAAGACCTCTCTTGGAAACTGCACATAAATAACATCACCAAAAATCAAATAAAACTTTGGGTTTCCTCAAAAGGAATGTATATAGCTGTACACACAAAGTGAAAGAAAAGCATTTACAACACTAGTAAGATTATCACTAGAATATGCGTCATCATGCTGGGATCCACACATTAAAGAACATATAAAAGAATTAGAAAAGGTGCAAAGGAGGGGCGCTCGTTTTGTCTTCAACAACTACAAATCGAGAGAGCCAGGATGTGCTACCAACATGCTCAACACACTCCAGTGGGAACCCCTGGCACACAGAAGAGGTAAGGCTAGAGTCACCATGTTATATAAGATCAGAAAAAGTCCTGTAGATATTGCACCAGAGAAATGTCTTACAGGTGGTGACTATAGAACCAGGGGGAACACAAATACAAAATTATAAGTGCAAAGAACGACATCTAAAAATTTTCCTTTTCCCTAGAACCATCATAACCTGGAACTACCTACCAGTAACTGTAGCCCTAGCTCCTGACCTAGATAGATTTAGGTTAGGATTGGAGGGAGTTCAGTTCCCACCACATTGTATGTAAAGACACCTACACCTCAGCAATGTATATATGTATATATGTTATTAAATATTCTTCATTTACTTTATTAATTTTCGTTATACATCTTTAAAGTCTCCACGCCAAAGCAACTGCACTCGATGTTTCGAGCTCTGCTTTGTATCCGGAAGAAGAAGATATATTTGACCGCTCGATTTTCTAGCTTGAAACAGGAATTGTAATAACATGTGTAGGCGTGAAGCTAGTTGTATGGGCCCAAACTTCCCCGCGTAGTGAAATAATGATGTCATGCAAGTTGTGTCATATATTGATAAAATGCAAATCCTCACAAATAACCAGGCGAAGAAAGTTGTTATAAAGAACGTTCTAATCTTGAAAATTAGACATACTATATTTAATCTTCGTGAAACAGAATTTGCCATATGTATGCTTGTAGCTATGTTAAAGAGATCCGAACGTTTCATTCATCATTAAAATATTAGATGGTATACAAGGCTATCGTAAGACATAGTAAAGTGGATCCACTCAGGATTCAATTTTCTATTAAAGAAAATATTGTATGCATAATGTACATTGTAATTTAAGATCGTTTTTCTTGTTGATTCTTCCCCTTGTCATACAAAAGTGACTTATTGTAATGTTTACTAGACTTCCTTGTTAATGTATTCATAAAAAAATAAATATCAGATAATATCTATACTTATACAACAAGTTAAAGTAAAATACTACTGTCAGTTGGGTATGTGTGATTTTTTATGTGATTGTGTGTACATGTTTAGAATTATACTTTAAAAATACTTGTGTTTGTAGTAGATCGTAGAGTGATGTGTGCTGACGAGTACTAGAATACCCAGAATGCAATAGTTGTACCTTGACGCCATCACCAGACAGACGATAAATAGTAATCATGTAACTTCCATGGTTTGTGGCCGTTACAACTCCTTGTACAACTATCGGTAAGTAGCGCTAAAATACTACATTGGCGTTGCGACTCCTCGAACTTTTTTCGCGGGGCGCTTTTGTGTTCTTTAGAAGAAAGGGGCGAGGGTGATCAGAGAGGTTCTGAGAGCCATCGTTGGGTTCCATCTCAGTTTTCAGGAGGAATACTGAACTGGGGTATCGTTAACGCTCAGGGGCACTGAGGTTAGCGATTTTTAAAGGTTTTGTGGAGGTATCCACGGGAACTCCGTTTGCAAAACGGTGGAAGGGGAATATTGGTCTGCTAGGAACCTCCTAGTGGGATAGGTGTACACCCCGTAGCCATCATGGACTAAAACGTGGTGGCAACTGGTACCCGTGTAACAGTCGACCTTCCGAGCAAAGGGTTTTGGAGAAGACTTGCGTGTGGTAAGCTTCTTGTGGGATAGTTGTGAACCCCGCAGTCAACTTGCAAAAATTGTGATCGTGACTGGTACCATTTTACCAGTAACCGGGTTGAGTAAAGGGAAGGGCGAAATAACATCATTTATTACAAAACCAACACTGAAAAACAACGATTGGTTAAAATGAATAAATGAAATAAAAATAAACAAGAGAGTGGTCAGTGTAAAAATTTGGCCACTCAAAAACATTGTTTTCATTCATATACCTAGAACAAAACAACAACAATCAGGTTTAAAAAATTGTCATTATCGACAAATAACAAAACCCCAAACAAGGTAGAAATGGCGAAAATAAGAATCAATGAATGTTTATATGATGAGATGTTGTCCCTCCCAGACCCAGGGCTCAGATTAAGATCGGCTAGAAGGTTGTGGATTGTGAGGGAAGAGAAGGGAAACCTGAAACCCATCGATGTGGAATACGTTTTAGGGATAACAAGCATGCAAAATCTTGCAGGTCTGTTAGATTTTAGTCCGTGCAGAGTAAGAAACAGGGAAAGAAGAGGAAAGACTTATGTTTACAGGGAGGAGACTCTGGATATGGGAACAGGAAGGCACGTTTCCGGGTTAGCTCGGGGGCACCTTGCTGCTCCTCAGGGCTCCGGTCATGCCAACCTGTTATCCAAATACCGGAGTCATCCTACAGAAAATATTTGGAAGGAGACTAGTGTCGATGGAAAGTATAGGGAAGCCAATTATGGGGAGTATTGGGGTGCACTGCTGGTGTACGGCAGGGGAATAAGGGGTCTAGGGATTATGGGGAGTGTAATATACCGGAGATTGACACATCTGATTCTCCGGATATCCCAAGAAGAGAGGGAGAGGAAGTCGGGACCAGAGACACTCAAGAGACATGGGAATGGGACAGGAAAGTGGGAACCCCAGAGATTGCAAGGGACACTGTAATCTAATGAACAGGGAAACAGGCGGTGGAAGTGGGGAGTATGGAATTCAAGTTGACGGGAGAAATAAAGGAACAGAAGTGGAAAATTGGGACCAGTTTCAGAGAGCAGAGATCAGGGGAGTGAAGTCAGAGTTAAAGGGTCTTATTTCAGACTCAGTCAAAGCTTTGCTGATTATGAATAAGGAATTTAAGAACACCCCTGATAGAGTGTCAATGACCCCCACTCAAAGAAGAGGGGTAATACAGGCAGGTAACAGCTATGAGAAGGAGGCAAGCCCTAAGTTAACAAATGGTCATTCAAGTTCAGTGGTAACCGAGGTGAAGGATGGAGGTTCCCTCCTAATAACAAAGATGGAAGGAAGCACCCGGAGGAGTAGCTCTCTGGAGCAGAACAGCGAGTCCTCCAGAAATGGGGAAGGTTCACACTCCGAGATGGGAAGGAAAAATAGTATGATATGTAGGGCCAAAACTTACGGGAACAGTTTCACGGAGGAGGGACAGAAAGAGAAAATGGAGGGGTCTGGAACATTCAGCACGGAAGGGGAGCAAGAGCCTCTTAAATGGGGGTGTACCCCTCCGGAGGAATGTGTTAACCTACAGAAGGGAGAAACTTAAGGCGACAGTTTCACAGGGAAGGGACCAGGAAAGAACATGGAGAGGGTTGTTACACTCACTGTGGAAGGGGACCAGGAACCTCTGGAAAGGGGATGGGACTCTGCGGAAGAGTGTGCTAACCCATCGAAAGGAGAATGTTCAGGCTCGGAAGTGGGAGGAGCATTAATTGGGACATGCATTAGAACAAATGATAGAGTCAGTTCCATAGAGGAAGGAGAAGGATTGTCCACAAGTGTGACTGCGCACACAGAGGGGGACAAGGGATTTCCTGAGGATGGTCGGACACACTGCCGTGGTAGTATGGGAGTGCCCAGAGGTGGTGAGAGAGGGAGCCAAATTACTTTTTGTGACAGAAGCTCACTTAGGGGGCAAGGAACCCGGAGTTAAGTGTGTCGCGAGGGATGATTTTGGGTCGGGTCCCGATAGCAGCTGCAGAGGGGATGGTGGACTGGAGGTCGGACAATTGACGCTTTTTGGGGAAGGGTGTCGGGAACCCCTGAGGGGTGACCGGGTCCTTTTCCACAGGGTAATAATGTCAAGTGGAGATATGAACCTGGCTGGTGCAAATAAACCCGTAGAGATATCAGACCCGGAGGACAGTTCCACGATGAAAGAGTCGGTGATCACATTCTCCGGACAACAGAGCAGGGAACCCCTGGTGGGAGACTTGGTCTCGTCGCCGGAGAGTGTGGTGTTTGGTGGGGAGAATGCGAGGGACTCTGTTGCTGTCGGGGACATGTGTCGACTTGGGGAAAATGGGGCTAGTGAAAATGTGGGGTCGAATTCGGGGATTGGTTCCGCAGCGGAGGGGATAGAGGCAAGGTTCGCTGGAGCGGGGTACGGGAGGCCCCCATTGAGGTTCTTGACCCCGTCGCAGGAGAGTGTGGTGTCAGGTATGGAAGGGAGAGAGGACGCGGTTCTTGGCATGGATGTAGATTGCCTCGGGAGAGGTGGGGCCAGGGAAGGTGCGGGATCGGATTCAGGGGAGGTTTACATGGGGAAGGGATGGGGGCTATGCTCTCCAAGACAGGGAACACCAGGCCCCGGGTGGTGTACTGGACCCAGTCACCGGAGGGTGTTGGATCGAGCGTGGGAGAGATAGAGGTAAAAGTTCTTTGCAGAGATGTGTATCCTTTTGAGGGAAACTGGATTCGGGAAAATAAAGGGTCTAGGGTAAAGAGCTCACTAGTTTGGACAGGAAGCAAGACTCCCATTATGGTGAACCGAACCCCTTCCCTTGAAAATGAGAAAGTGTACAACACGGATGCAGGGGACGCGAGTCCTTTGGGTGGTCTGCGCCTGCTGAGGAAAGCAGTAGGGTCACGTGTGGCTGAGGTGTGGCTGAAATAGGGCACATCATGGGTCTGCTGATGGGGTCTGTGACACTCTTGTTGAGACCACAGACCCGGACCCTTTAGATCTGTCGTGGGACCAGGCCTATTCAGAGGAGAGGAAGTGAAACCTGCAGATATGGAGGAGCTCCCAACAGAAAGGAAATCGACAGGGGACAGTGTGGTTATTGTAGAGAAGGGGGAACGGTGCCAGTCACGGGAGACGCTCCCAGCCGAAAGAGGGTTGACGGGGGCTGGGGTCCCGGTGGTTGGGAGATCTGTGTCTGTCAGTGTTATTGATGGTGTTGATCAGTCCATCGCTGAGCAAGTTGGGATGTAAGGATGCAGACCATCCAAGGTGTGCGGAGGAGACATCTGCAAAGAGACAGGGTCTTACTGTTGGGACCCAGGGGGTGTCTCAGCAGTGAACGAGCATTATTAAATATTCAATGGGAGCAGGTGGGCTGGGGAAGAGGGTCAACGTGGCTTTGGTATTGCACCTGTTGGTGTAAGGGGTAAACAAGTTAATGGTTGTAGTCTTCATGCCTTGGGGAAAATGGCCCGTTGGCTCCTCTGGTTGGTCATTTGCTGACCTTTTGACCAGAGGGCTCCTCCGGCCTCATGGCATGTGGCTACTGCTTTGTCATTGGGACCGGAGGCAGTGTGTCACCTCCGGTTAGGATGTTGGAATGGGCTCCGGCCGGGAAGCTGGAGAGTAAAATGTGTTGACATGATTTATGCAGAGACCATGTCCAAACAAAAGCATTGGTGGGTGATAACATTCTGTATGATGTAAGGTTGGGAGTAATTATCAAGTATATTATAGAAGCATGAGTCAAGGTGTGTGCTGGACTATTTCTGGGAGCACACAATGGAGAAAATACTGTATTACCAGATCAGGGGTTATAACAAATACATCTGAACAGCTTTGGTCTTGAGATTTTGTTCAGTAATATCAATGCAAGGGCTGGGGGGAAGGTTCAGGTGGGGATTTCAGTTTGGGGACTGACAGTGGAGAAACGCTGAAGGGGGTTCTTGGGCACTAATATTTAATTGTGGCTGGTTAGAATGGCAAAGCAACTGTCTGTGCTTTGTAAGTGCTGGGGTACAGCGTCATCTGGTGTGTAGCATACATAATTTACTAGCCCCATGCCTCCTAGAAGCGCTGTCTCAGTGATATCTGAAGCGTTAGGTCTTGAGGAGGCATCACCAGCCTCTTGTGAGCCCTAAGTTGGTCTTTGGATTTATCATTATATCCGGACAACCACTTGTTTTGGTATTTCTAGTCATGACCATACTCTACTTGTCAGCATCTTGTCCTTTCAACCCATCATAGAGTGACCCTTGGTATCTTGATTAACACTAGTTTTGGAGGATTTCTCAGTTTAGCTGCAGTTCAGGGTCCTTTAAAATAAAACGGGGAGGAGTGTAGTAGATCGTAGAGTGATGTGTGCTGACGAGTACTAGAAATACCCAGAATGCAATAGTTGTACCTTGACGCCATCACCAGACAGACGATAAATAGTAATCCTGTAACTTCCATGGTTTGTGGCCGTTACAACTCCTTGTACAACTATCGGTAAGTAGCGCCAAAAATACTACATGCTCATGATTTCATACAGTGTTTATTTTACATGACAAATTTATATTTGTATGCCCATAAATATTACATTACCATTAGAGAAAACCGAAGGAGAAATTAGAAATGGCCAATCCAGAGACACTAACAACATTAGGCACACAAGAGACAGGATTAACAACATTGCATTACACAGAAAACCCCACTACAATCCAGATGATAACTCAAGTGATACGAAAGAGAAAACAGATCTTGCTCAACTAGCGGTACCCGTCGTGTCACTATTAAACAACACGCACATCATTTACTGAGAGAATCGTAACAACTGCATGATGACACAATCAGAAAAAACATAGATAAAGCAAGACCTAGGAATACAATAAAGGGAGTAAAGACGAACGAACAGAACATTGTAGCGGATATGACACAACGGGACTGAAAACATGAAATATGTCATTGGACAAACTGGTGAATATCGGACCTAGAGTTGGGGACAGCTTACGTTTGTTTTCGGTTTGGTTTATGGAGTTTAACGCCATTTTCAACAATATTTCGTTTTTTTTCACTGCGGTAAGCTTTATTGGTGGAGGAAATCGGAAAAACCCGGGGAAAACCACCGACCTACCGTAAGTCACTGGCAAACTTTTAAAGCATATGAAACCTCAACGAACATACACGTAGTTGTAATTTAAGTATTTACAAAATAATGCACTTTCTTTCTTACTTCTTGTAAATAATAAAAATGTTTATATATTAATCATTTAAGTCCAGCACTGATATCTACGTTAAAAAATGAGCAACTTAACAATAAAGAATGCATACCACGATTTCGTTACATGTGTAATACCACTAATTATTTCATTTTACATTTTCTACTAAATTTGTGTTTTTTGAGCCCATCTGGCCATTTTATCTTCAGTTTAACCTTTCCAAGACCATATATTTTCTGAAACGTACACGATTCCTCTACGCTCTGTCAAAATTTAAGGGCATGTTTAAAATCTTGCAGTGAAATGCCAGGCTACGAAAAACACCTACTCTAAGAATAGCTTGGTCATCCCCCAGTATTTATAGGTTATGCATCACATCCTGCATAGAGGTATTGAAATACAACTAAATCTATCAAATTTATGCTCAAAATAATACCTATATATTTTACTCCAATTATCAATTTTAATTATTCGATTCCATTCAGTAGTTTTCACAATGCTACAAAATGAAAAGAACTTTTTTCTTTAAAAGGGAATACTTTCGTATATGTGCTAAGCTCTGATTGGTGAATTAGTGGTTTGACACCTTATATGTCGTTCGTCATCCTTGTTAGCAGGAAATGGACAAAATCATCTAACACCCTTATATTAAAAGCTGTTATTGTGAACACAACACAGAAACGTAGTACCAGTTAATTCTACCAAATTAGGCACCCTCCCTCCAGAGTATAATTACCACTTGTAACATGAATGCATTATTTTTCCTTTGATCTTTTTCATGGTTTATATACCAGAATGTAAGCAACAGCTACGAACTAATACACGCAGATACGAGATATTACACTCTTTACATCTAGGCTGTAGTTTGGCTACTTTCAGAGAGCCGTGGAATAAGCAGTGACTTAGATGTGATATTGCATGGACTCATGTTACATATCATGTATACCACGAGTTTCCCACTTAACCTGTGGTATATATATTACTTCTACAGGTAATAGGTGTACTATTGTATGGGTATTTTTATGCACTAGTGAATAACAGTTAACAAATATTTAACGTGCATTGTGTATCACCGTGGAGTCATTCAACTGTTTAAAGATATTTAATTTGTATATTCTTGCCAACTTATAGTGTGCATTGTGTGTTGGTCTTATAAACTTCCGGGTTGACACGCGAGACAACATAAAACGTAGAACATGATATTTCTGATATACACGATATTAGTGATTCTTCAACTATATACAGGTAAGACGATTTGTTACATAATTACAACTGTCCCCATCATTCATAGAATATTAATGTCTATTCAGTAGGGGCTAAAGCGGATATGCATTTCCATTCGATGGTATCAATGTAAATATGACATTTCATCAACAAGAACTTCCTTAGTAAAGGTCGACAAAATCGCAACTGTCAGTAGTATTACTCACTCTTTTGTTAAGCTTCAAAAACAAACACATTAAAATACAAACGTAGATACTTAATTTGCCGTGAGCGACCCCCATGTGAGGTACACACTCAAAGGCAAACAATAAAAAAGTCACATAACTTATGTCGTCGGTAGCAGGAAAGCCAAACGTCAGCAACCGAAACTTGTGGTGATATTGGTCGTAATTTGAAAAATGCAGAGCAATATGGTTAAAGGGATCATCCTTACACATCCGTATACCTAAATATACACTGACCACATACTATTCTGAAATGATTAGGGAGTAGAATAATATAATTATGATCATTATTGAAGACCCTACAGTGTGACTGTAATAGGAAGAACAGATAATGTAACAAACAGCAGTAAAGGCCGTGGTACTCATAGTATCATTCTTAATAGACAAATGATTTGATTGTTGAACAATACATTGGATAGAGCCTTCAGCTAAAAGTGTCCCTATCGTAGATATATGTTTTGGTCATGAAATATGTCCATGTTTAATTCCTACATTTTCCATTTTCCAACATGTTATCATCTTGTCTGTCATGAAGACTAGTTAATTGATGCTTATCACCAAATAATATTAATGCAAACGTAGATATCACATTCCTGTGCACATGGAGCGTTTCATGAATAACCTTCATCAGGTGCGATTGGAATGGCAAATAATTTATAAGAATCTAGAATAATGGCCTAGAATAAACAGAACCTACTTGCCTATTAGTCACTTATTTACAGTCTTTTACTGATCTTTGAACTGGTGGTGCTTATGGCATTTTAGTTTCTGGGAAAGTGGTCTTTTGGGTTAAAGCGACAACATACACGTTATTTGCTCATTATTTTGCTTTCCCGTCTAACACAACGGGTGGGAATCCCATTAATCGGCATCATGCCACCACATTTCTATGTATGTCCCTCACATCAGTGCTTACATTTCGTCTGGTCACTGTCCTTCTTGTTTCTGTATTGAGCAGGTTGACTTTTGTCAACGGAATAGTTCGTGTTGTTGTTAGCTATTTTGTCATTCATTACTGTTTATCTGTATATTCTCAGTATTACTTGATTTTTTTATTTTTTTTTATTTATAGGTATGGCAACAGTGGTCCAAGATCCCTGCCCGTTTGGTATCAAAAACAGTGACATAGGTAAATACATATCTAACCAACACTTTGTTTCTTTTTTGTCATTTTGAATACTGAAAACGGAGCATGTAATATGCATGACTACCCGATAATACAAATTGAAAAGTGAAATATGTTGTAAAAGACTATAGAAATGATGAATATGAAGCGGGTTGGTTTTCCAGTAGTTGCTATTAAATTGTTACATGTCAAGGCAAAGTACATTCTATTTTGAATTAGATATTTGTGAGATAGATTATATGTTTCTTTATCCGGAGATATATCATACACTTACATTTAAAAACAAATTTTATTCGGTCACCTCGGGTTAAGAGGGAAACTAAAATGCAACTTTTTAATTCCTGATTCTACATCCTTAATTCTTAACCCATACATCCTATAGACTTACGTAGGAAACTTTTCATTTACTAAGTTTCTACATAGGAGTCGGCATTTGTTCCACAGGGACACCAACGTCACAAACTAATATATATATATATATAAAAGATTAGAATTAGTTGGATTACCTAATAACTCGTACAAGCCTATCACCAATATGACGTGGGTTCGCGCCCGACTTTGTTAATCACAAAAAGGGTGCACTCGACTCGCAGTAGCAAGTGATAAAGTTTACCAGTTGCTTGCCCATGATCGGTGGTTCTCTCCGGGTACTCCGGCTTCTTCCACCATTAAAACTGGTCGCCATGATATAGCTGAAATATTGCTGAAAGTGGCGTTAAAGCACCAAAAATAAAAAATTAATCAATTAGAAAGAGTGCATCATCTGTTCAGTGGATCATCAAAAGTTTAAATTTGAATGTGAAATAAATTGATCTATCTAATGCTTCTATTGATAGTTACTGTTTTCAATTTACAATTACTAAACAAATTAAATGTTAACGATAAAACACTATAGTCAAAACATAAGTAAATGTATTTGTACTGATACCAACGATATATCATTATCAAATAAAAATGGATAATATGCTAGAATTAATGCAATAGTTATATTAGTTATAGCATTATCTGTTTTAATTACATTCTTACAGTGGCTGATATGTGTAAGTCAAGTTCTGCAAGAGAAGAAACAAGTTCTGGAAGTTTCAAAGTAGACAGTGTTGTATTACGTATAATGTTGCAACAAAACAACTGCATATGTCGGGTAACATTGGACAATCAACAAAAATTTGTAGTTGTAGGTTTGAGGAAAGTTGGCGGTCTTACATCATCAGCACCAGAGAAAGCTGATTGTGGACTTGAAGTTGACATAAATCATATACCTGATATGTCTAAAGGAATTGTAATAGATCCTATTGAATGTCTTGTGAACGGTACACTTCGTCATACACCACTGTTTCAAAAGAGTTATCTGCAATTTAGATCTAGGATAATTAATGGAGACTTTATCAGAGGCTTCTGTATACGGATAATACGAGGTAAGGTATCGTTACAAATTGTGATTTAGATATATTAATAGTAT
This sequence comes from Gigantidas platifrons, assembly GCA_002080005.1. Taxonomy (NCBI): domain Eukaryota; kingdom Metazoa; phylum Mollusca; class Bivalvia; order Mytilida; family Modiolidae; genus Gigantidas; species Gigantidas platifrons. The sequence continues at coordinate 81,386 of MJUT01043821.1, forward strand.
ACATAAACTGTTATATATTTACTGTTATAGTCTACACCTACAATATACATAACAAACAACACCCTCAATTAGATGTTGTAAAGCTTCATCGTCAGATAACGTAATCTATCCTCCTCATCTGAAAAAAAAATCATAAACCAATAAATTTTGTTCTTCATCCACTAACTATTAATAATACCTCGCATAGCTTGACAAAATATCGAATAATCTATTCGAATTTACCTCATAAAGGGCATAGTCCTTATTATATAAGTACGCTGAAGAAACAAGTCATACACCATCATTCTAACTAAGCATTTAATCATTCGAATCAGAATGGTGAGATTGCCTAAATAAATGCATAAGTATATATATATATTTGCAACAAAATAAAAAAATATTGGGATTTATGTTGTACCATGGTATAATCCCCGTCTATTTGCATTTGGATCAAACAAAGTGTTAATGCCTGGTTAATTGAAATTTGTACGCCATCAGTTCCAGATAATAGACCATGGTTTTCTACAAGCACATTTTAAAACTAAATAATCTACCAAAAACATCAAAGGAAATTTTGCAATGTATATAAATAAACGTTAGCGAAAGGACATTCAAGAATGGACAATCCAGATATATATATTGGAACGGATGTGGCCGAGTGATCTAGGGCGCTAGACATAAGGCTAAGCGATTGCTGCTGCAGTGTATCAATGGTGTGAGTTCAAATCCCGTCGAGGGAAGAACAAACAATTTGACGGCTCAAAAATTTAATTCTAACACTGTTTGGTTTAATTTTCAGACGTATATATATCTGTGTGTGTGTGTGTGTGTGTGTGTGTGTGTGTGTGTGTGTGTTATATTCCATCGTTCATATTAGAGGAATGATAAAATACAGATTGCATTTTAGCACAAACAATTGTCTTAATTACTGGACATTTTAAGTGTGTGTATGTGTTGTTTATTGACGAGAGAAACATTTGACATACACCGCTACTTATGCATGATATCAGCTACATGTATGTATTCATATTTGACTTATTATAACGACCTAGCTAATATGTGTCTCTTCATTGTTATTGCTATGGGGTGTATAACGTTACTATCAATATTATTTCAGTTCAATGTTAGATGAAACTCATGGATTTGTCAAAAGTCACCTACAAACTTATCACATACACCTTGCCATGGGCGCGAATGGGAATCGGTTTCAGTGATTTTAGTCGATGACATCATAGATATTGTCAATCAAAATTCCATATGATTACGGTCATGGCATCGCTTGAAATAACTGTGGAATATATTTATATATATAAATTTACATAATCAGCAGTCTAAAAAGCAATAGAAACAGATTGTTGCTCTTTGTAAACTTGAAAATATAAGATATAAAAACAGTACTTTCACTTATATTCAACGCATGACAATATTTCAGATATCAACAGTGACCATTCACAAGTTTTACGAATTGATTGTGATGCT
>MJUT01043821.1:93164-103571 GCA_002080005.1 Gigantidas platifrons
TAAAAAAAATGTGTAGTATTGCAACATTATCGAAGGGAGAACACAAAGTGGATTAAGCATAGACGAATATAATATTTTAATAACATTTTGAAAGATTCAGTGAAACAGCTTTAGTATACAAAATGTTTATTAGAACACGGATCTTAAAGATTACAACTAACAGTATTCAAACATTTACTAGAACATGAATGAACTGTAACATTGCAATATTATTTTTCGGAGAGGTCAACGACAGCATAAAACGTTTACTAAAGTTATTTTCGGACAAGGTCAGAGGTCAACGATGGAGTAAAGATGTTTACTAAAACACTAAGAAGTATTTAACATTGCAATAAGGGTAATAACAAAATTACCGAACTCCGAACAATCTTCCAAAGGGAAAGTAAAAACTCCTAAGTATATTGTAATGCTGCGGACCTTGTGTAAAGTTGACCTGCGCACCACAAGGTATACAGCGCTACAAAAGTAAGGGTCCGTTGGATGTCGGAGTTTAGATGAAAGTAAATTTAAATGGATTCAACAAATTACAAAGGCTAATAAAAATTCAGATACTTTATTAAATAATAATAATAACGTTGCGCGATCGTCTGTGTCTTTGACCCTCGTGGTTGGACAGGAACACAACAAACAATTACTTAATTAATTACAAGTATAATTAATTAATTATCCAAAAATGCCCTTTAAAGGACATTAACGACATTCACAACTATTTATGTTTACTACAATAATAATTGTCTACAATAAGCGACACCGACGTCGCTTACATGAAATATTTACCACAATCTAGCTAAATAATATCAAATTACTTTCCTTATGTTATAAAGAACTATGGTACAAATTGTTGATAGTAAAACGTAACCTCACTTACGCAACCCGCTCCAAGCTCGGTTGCGATAAGATATAATGGCGACAACGTACAATCTGAATCAAAATTTATATGAACCGTCTGCAAAAACGGACTTGCAACCACTTAAAACCATTTGTATTACAAGAAATATAAGACTTCAGAATTTCCAAGGAGGTGGCAACCCGCACCTTTTACAATCTACTCCAAGAAGCAACCTTCACCCAAAACAACCCACACCTTGAAATAACCGACAACCAGAACAACTATACTACGTAGTTGTACTAACAACTTTTAACGTAAATTTTTACAAGTTTCGCACCTCTTCCCTTGTCTTCTAATCTGACATCTTTCAGTATGTATCATTAACTTCTTCTATTTCTACGTTCTAACTTGTCTGCTGTAAAACTACTAGGCGAAACCCGCTTCAAACTAGCCGCGTCTAATACTTATACGTAATATAGATGGCGCTTCGATCGCTTTACAATAATTGACCAATCCGCAAGCAATAAACAGATAGGGAATTCCCCTTTGACATTCCAAAAAATGTAAACAGACGACGTGATTTGTAAATAATCACGATGTGGATTTAATCTTCTCATAATAACTATAACTTATCAAAATACATATATGGTCGATGCTTCTAAGTTCGTTATGATTGTAAGTTCGTGACATTCGGTGTTTTCCCTTTAACTCGTGACATCATGAATAAATATTTACCTTCTGCAACGTGCAAGTAACGCTGACGTTTCCCAAAGTATATGCCACTTTTGGATGAAAATGGAACAGAAACAGGTAAGTTATTGCAGCTTTTTTAAAAAGTTTGGTGAAAAATGGCTGATTTCGTTATTACTTTTTCTTTCTTAACTAGATGTTCGAAGAATTTCTTGGGAAATCCCTTCAGTCGGTCTGTTGACATTCCAAATGATGAGTCACCATCAGCTTGAAGGTCACATGACAACATTTTTCTTTGTATGGCCAAAGGAATTACTTTTTTTGTTGATATGTTTCTTAACTCTATAAAACGTTATTTTCATGAGTGATTTTTCAATGAAATAACAAGTAAAAATTATAAAAAATATATTTAAGGCCATTATATAAAAATTTCTGTTGATATCCCTTAGCCTTACTACATTATCATACAAAAATGTTATCTTTGTCTTGTATTAACAACTCACAGCCGTACCAGTATACTTGCCTATGGTCTGTGGTTCTTCACAATGGCCATTCTTATTTATACAATACTATTTTTGGACAAGGTCAGAGGTCAACCATGGGATAAATGCGTTTACTAAAGCACTAAGAACTATTTAACATTGCAATACTATTTTTAAACAAAATTAGAGATCAACCATGGGGTAAAGGCGTTTACTAAAACAGAAAAAACTGTGTCACATTTCAATGCTATTTTTAGACAAGGTCAGAGGTCAACGATGGAGTATATGAACAAGACCATGACGAGCAACTTCACTAAACCCAATCTTGAAACGGAACACAAACTAATGTATCTTATGAGTGTCTTACCCTTCTTGAGTATTGTCGTTTCAATCGTTGTAATAATTCCTCTCGCTAGACACTAGACGTCTGGAACCAACTTCTTTAAGTGGAAGGTTATAGATAGATTCACATTTTACAACGTTATTTGTGATCTGTTTTACAGCATCTCAATATTTGCGTTCAGTATTCAACGAATCGTCTTTAAAAGTATTCCTCAGTACATAGTCTGTTCAGTGTACACGATGATTTCGTTTGAATTTTCGTACGCTCAAGTTTTCGTGGCACTCGTCATGGCTTGTTATGGGTGTCTGCTTATCTGCAAAAATCGGCATTTAAAATTAGGGAGATATGATTCATGGTTCCTTATTCCAAGCTTTAGTATACCAGCCATCACGTTTGTGTTAGCTCTGATCTTCGGACAAATACAAGCCGCCAACAATTAGTATGTATATACTTGTTCATGTCTGTTTCTAATAACCTACCGTAGTATTAGTTTTTATGTAAGCTCGTAATTTCCTACCATATACCTATTTTTTATGTAATGTAATCTCCTAATTACCCATTGTATAATTATATTTCATGCTATATAACTTTAATATTGTTGAAAGTGGCGTTCAACACCATGAACTTTACCTAAACCTTCATGTTAACAGTTAATTACCTACCGTATAGCTAGTTTTAATGTAAACTCTTAATTACCTACACATATACCTATTTTTTTATGTAAGCTCGTAATTACCTATTGTATAGCTATATTTATGTAAGCTCATAATTACCTGTCGTATAGGTATTTTTTATGCAATATCCTAATTACCTATAGCTACCCTATAGCTATTTTCTATGTAAGCTCCTAATTACCTACTGTATAGCTATATTTTTTATGTAATCTCCTAATTACCTACCGTATATCAATTTTCATGTAATCTCCTAATTACCTACCATAGACCTATTTTTTATGTAATCTCCTAATTACTTATCATATACCTATTTTTTATGTAAGATCCTAATTACCGACTGTATGCATATTTTTGTATGCAATCTCCTTATTACCTACCTATAGCTATTTTTTATGTAAGCTCCTAATTATCTACTGTATAGCTATATTTTTCATGCAATCTCCTAATTACCTACCGTATACCAATTTTATGTAAGCTCCTAATCACCTACCGTATAGCCAGTTTTTATGCAATCTCCTAATTACTTATCATATACCTATTTTTTATGTAAGCTCCTAATTACCGACTGTATACATATTTGTTCATGCAATCTCCTAATTACCTACCGTATAGCTATTTTTTATGTAAGCTAATTACCTACTGTATAGCTATATTTTCTTATGTAATCTCCAAATTACCTACCGTATGCCAATTTTTATGTAAGCTCTTAATCACCTACCGTATAGCCAGCTTTTATGCAATCTCCTAATTACCTACCATATACCTATTTTTTATGTAAGCTCCTAATTACCGACGGTATACCTATTTCTTATGTAATCTCCTAATTACCTACCGTATACCTATATTTTATGTAAGCTCCTAATTACCTACCGTATAGCTATTTTTTATGTAAGCTCCTAATTACCTACCGTATAGCTATTTTTATGCAATCTCCTAATTACCTACCGTATACCTATATTTTATGTAAGCTCCTAATTACCTACCGTATAGCTATTTTTTATGTAATCTCCTAATTACCTACCGTATACCTATATTTTATATAAGCTCCTAATTACCTACCGTATGGCTATTTTTAATGTAATCTCCTAATTACCTACCGTATATCTATATTTTATGTAAGCTCCTAATTACCTACCGTATAGCTATTTTTTATGTAATCTCCTAATTACCTACCGTATACCAATTTTTTATGTAATCTCCTAATTACCTACCGTATACCTATTTTTATGTAAGCTCCTAATTACCTACCGTATAGCTATTTTTTATGTAAGCTCCTAATTACCTACCGTATACCTATATTTTATGTAAGCTCCTAATTACCTACCGTGTAACTATTTTTATGTAAGCTCCGCCCTCGAGGGGAGGACGCTATCCATTACACCACCGAAGCGGCCGTGTTGTTCACGACATGTAATATATTAAATAGATGTTTAGGGGAACCGACTGTGCTCTCGAGAATGGACAATCCAGACACATCAGCAACATTGGGTAATGGACAATCCAGAGACATCAGCAACATTCAGTACAAGACACAGAATGAAGACAAACTAAACAAAAATAAATAAAATAAACACACTACAACACTGAAAACTAAAGCGCGTATCTTGTAATACCATTATGTTGTTTATATATGTACATTCCAACCTGTATTAAGAGGTCACATTTAGAACAAAAAATTGGCCTTATAAGACAGGTGACCGCATGTACAGGTTTAGCTGTATATCAACAACATATGTTCATGACGTATCACCAGTAACATGTCAAAACGTTTCTCTATTATTGTATCTCATGTTCAGTACAGAATATCAACAGCTATATTAAACCAAGATTGTATCTCTTTTTCAGTTGCGGAATCATAAAAGAAGAGGGATTTGGAACGTTGTATTTTTGGTTAACGATATGTATACTATTACCGTTTGTAATTATCGCCATATTGTATTTTGTAATATGGATCAGTGTCTACAAAACCGACCACGACAACAGATCAACGCTACAACAGCAGACCTTGGTCAACACTAGACGAATTGCCTTTAAGTTGTCCCTCTATGTCGTCGTGTATAGCATTCAGTATGGTGGTGTTGCTGTGGAAGGAATGCTGGTATCAACTACAGATATGCCAAAGATCGTGCGTATTATCTCCCTTGTAGGGTCCATGTCTGGTGGAATCATTAATGGAATCGTTTATGAAAAACTTCGAAGATCATAGATATATTTTGCATGGCGGTATATAACTACTCGATCGTTAGCGTTATGTGGAGTGTTTTGTAGCCATTGCCATTTTGTCCTGTTGTTTTTTTTTACCATTGTGTTGTCTGTCCTTCTTCTGTTTACTGATTCTGATTAACCCCTTTGGTATCCTCAAACTCTTCTTCATACACCTTGCATAATGTGTTCTTGAAATATATTTTGTTTGATATACATTGTATTTGTAAATAACCGTTTCAATAGAAGTAGAATTTAGAAGCTAATTTGACAATTTGACCCAGGAATCCGAGTAAAGAAACTTATTATACATGTATTATTTTATCAACATTATATTGTTTGTCAGTGACGTGCGACAGGTCGGTGTTTTTTCCAAATAATGCGGTTTCCTCCACCTATAAAACTGACCGCCACGATATAACTGAAATATTTGTGAAAATGGCGTTAAACGGCACAAACAAACCATCAAACTATTTATGCTTTATGCTCATTTCCATAATTGATTTTAAAGGGAAAATAATCGTCAAAAAGTTCAGCCCCTCAAGCAGATCTTCACGCTAACCATAAAAATATGCCCTCCTTGTAGTATTGTTCACACCACGGAAAACCTATGGTATATGAATAGTACTTCCACTACGGGGAAAACTCCAGCCGATAAGGGCGACCTCTGTGTGTACGCAAAGGAATTAGATACAGTACTGGCACATAGGTATGAACATAATTACTCCTATCAGCTGTTGTATTTGGGTAGCACGTTACCAGGAAACATTTCGACTCTATACATCATGTCCGTATTTCCTTGTGGCAGTCAAAACATCTGAACAATCATACGTTCACAGTCTGTCAACGTATACACTCTAAAGTACCTATTTCATTTTTCCTCATTTTAGTTAGTACATGAGCGTACCTGACGAAGTAACGTATCAAATTCGGTGAGCACAATACGAAAGCCCAGAAGGATCATTCGAGATTCGAAATTCAGTATCCTAAATATTCAGATATTGAATTTCGAATCTCGAATTTCAATTCGATATTCGAAATTCAGTATCTAAGACAACCAATCAAGAGTAAGCTTTTAAATTTAGAAATGATTATGACCAATGCAATGTCTTTTAACATAATTCCATACAGAATAAACTAGAAGGAGAAAGAAACAAACAAAACCTTCTTCATTATATGAAATAAATTCATGCATAAACCTATATAAAAGAACAAACAACAATTAATAATAAATAATTGAAAGCAACGAGTAGGTTTGTTTGTTTATAAATGGTACTAGTTCATGGCAGCCGAGAATGCTTGAATGGGAACATTTATGACATTAATTAGGATAGGTTTATTACACCCATCAATTCACAACTCATTTATAGCCAATAAACGGATTGAATGGTGTGTGCAATGTAGTTGTGCGTTATGCTTTTTCAAATGGTTATTTATTATGGGGATCCAAAGGAGAGATATTAAAAATTAATGCCCTATAATCAGCATCTACTAATGTATTTAGCCCAAGCTTTTATCATGTCCATTGTGTGCAAGGTAGTTTTCTATTAAATATTATTTACTGAATTGAGAGTCTCCTCTACAAGGAATAAATAAATTGTTATTCTAGACAGATTTCGTTGGCTAGAGGTGGGTCCAAGATACAACAATTCATAATATTATTGCTCGTTATTTCTTGGACACGCTGAAGCAATAAATAAATTAGGAGGCTGGCCATAAGTATGTAGGTGCGATTTAGGTACCGAGAATACCACAATTTAGGAACTACAAGTACTTTTCCATGCTCTAAGTGATCATGAAATTCGTAATAATTGCTTCATTAATGGTGAGAGTATTTCCAATCAGAGAATTGAAGCCTAGTTAAGTATACTATTTGTCAACCTGTGCCAAATCATATTTAGAAATAGGTCCGAACTACAGTATAATATGTAATCTTGATAGATAGGGTTATGCTGTTTAAAGCCACTTTCAATAATATTTCAGTTATATCGTGGAGGTCAGTTTTATTGGTGGAGGAGTACCCGGAGAAAACCACCGACCTGTCACAAGTCACTGACAAACTTTATCACATAATATTGTATCGAGTACACCTAGCCATGAGCGGGATTGAAATCCACAACGTTAATGGTGATAGTCACTGATTACATAGGTAGTTGTAAATCCAACTACCATACGATCACGACCACGACGGTCCCTATTTTATCTGTAGATATTTTATTTTACTCGTAGATATTATTTTACCGCATTTTTAGTGGGGTTAGTATTGCTCCTTCTGTCCTGCCAAGTTTATTGGTATGTTAGGTTATTTACAACGAGGATGGATAGAAAGGAGTCAAAAGTGGGGGAGGGACAAAACTATGTTTGCTCCCAAATATTTTGGCTACAATTTAGAAGAAAAAAAAACCAGAATGTTAACCATGAACACAAAACATGTGCAGTAAAAATAGGCATAAATAAAAAGTTTGTTTCGAATCCAAGAATTAGTTTTTTTCTTGCTTGTTAGTTTTGAAAGTTTTCTGTTCATTTCCTGAAGCTCCCCCTTTTAAAGGTTGCCCCTCATACATTTTAGCCCACTTCTAAAGCCTGCCCCGCACACTTGCATGTACATTCCTATGCCTCTGGATGATTCCTTTGTTCACCACCATGAAAAATGTCGACTAAACATGGCAACATCAAATTTATTATATTACCAATTAAAACAGACCACATAGGACAAGTTAGTAGAGTAACACATGGAGAAAAGGATAATGGTTAAGTACAAGTGAACATGAATAAAAATAAAAAAAACAAGATGCATTGTATAGTACATTACATGTTACACTGTGTCAACAAAATATATATGATTTTTACTTGTGTATTTCTTAGCATTGACAATAATAAAATTTATATATATTATTAATAATGTATCTGATGATGTAATAGGTGCTAAAAGACTGGAAGCTTGTTCAAAAAGATAAACATGTATTTGATTTGATTTGATTAATAAAATCGAGAAATTTATCTACCCTCAATGAACATTTCTCTTTCAATGAATGTTGGGGGTAGTGAGTGAAACGATCCTTAAGTGTGCATATTACTTTACTCTTTTTGTGAATTGAGGAAATCCTTAATGAAACCTTAAGCAAAAGGAAAACTTTTCTACAGACAAAAATATATACCCATCTTGAGCTAAATGTACCTCGTCTTTCGGTTTGGGAATTTCTATCTTCTGCAGGCGTGTATTTTTCGCAAATATCAATCCCAAAAATATAACAAAAGTTAAAACTTTTTTTTTTCAATTCATTTCCTATTTCGATTTTTTTTATCAACAGAAGCAACTAGGAATATTTTTTTTCTCTAGTTAAAATGACTATTTTGATACAGAAACATTAATTATTTTAATTGATCTCTAAAATTACATTTCACGATTCAAGGACATTAGCATCTGTGGTCTTCTAATACAGAGTGACAGTTTTATGACATTTTTATTAGAATTTTAGAAAATCATTGAACGAGAGAAACTTGCAAATATGTTATCTTTCTTAAAATATATCTGGTTTACTTTTAATTTTCTGTTAGTTTCCGACAGTATGGATTAATATAATGTTGATGTAAAGTGGTGGCTCAGTATCAGTAGATTTTGGTTTTATGAATACAAGTTGAATCCAGCTTTAGATTTTATTAACGCCGACATTTTGGATAAAAGAACCCGACTAACATCTCTATAATACCTAAGTAATTGCATAAACTAAAAATATAAAGAATATACAAGTTCGACAGCAAACAGGAAACATACTTAATTTCGTCCAAAGAGAAAAACAATAATACTTTTGCAGAGATATAAGTTGTCGATGAGTATTTGAGGATTTGAAAATAACTGCTATAGCATAAAATACATCATTTTCTGCTTTTGTTGATAAAACTATTGTTAAAGTCGGACATCATTTAACTTCAGAACAATAATTTGAAAACACAATGTAATTTGATATGATATATAGGGGAAATTGGAATATTGTGGGCATAATTTTGTCCACGTCTTGTCGGACAGCAGGGTATTAAATTGTAGCAAAGCCTGTAATATCAAAAGTAAATGAATTTGTAACTCTATAAACAAATGTAAATTTCTTAGTTCCAATAGTATACATTGCTTCAGAAGTAAGACGAATTTCGTACCTATGCTATTAAATATATAATCTATTACAGATAAACGTGACTGATTTGTCATTATTATGAAGCAAAAATAACCAATCCTCATATTCCTGTTTTTCCAATGACATTTTCGTCAATCTAATTCTTTTAATTTCCGTGTTTGTTAAGTTTATTTACTTACAAATGCTTCCTGCAACAGTTTGGAGAAAATTATACGTTTCAATAAAGATTTCGTTTTTAAAAAGCACTTCTCAATTCAATGAACACTTAAGTGCATTTGTGTCTAAAATGTTTGGATGATTTACACTCTTGATAGCATTCCATATACAGCTGGTGTTGCTCTCCTATTAATTGCTAGATAAACATATTGTTGTGTTTTAAATTGTTTTACTTTCTAAATATGTATCAACATTTTATTTCTTTAAATGAAAAATTTCTAGATATAGTCTTAGATAAGAGCATTATTTCAAAAGCATCTTATCTGTTTAAAAGCATTCACATATATAGTATAACAGCCTCTTTTCCAAATCTCAATGAAACTCTGCACTTGTCCAGCTGATGGTACAATATTAAATGTCAAAATATGTTGATCATATAAATACATAAAATAATTAGACCAGGGGTCATGTTAACAAAGGTGTCTTAGGATGGTCTAATGATATATATTAGTCCTAAGTCGGGTTAATGAAAGTGTCCTAAATTGCGATATGTCCTAAAATTTATATTAAAGTTAGGACACCAAAATAGGTGTCCAAAGAGTGTTAACAGCGTCTGTAGTTCAGACTCGGAAAAATTCGGGCTTCTTTTTCAGCTCATTTTGGTACAGAAGTACAGAATGTATTACACGGAACAGTTACGTACAAAATAATGGACAGACAAAGTTATACTTTCAATTTATAAACAAAATCTGCACGTTTTGATCCTTTAACCCTTTTGAATAACTGATGATGTGACACGTTGACATCTTGAAAACAGCTCACTTGGCTAAAAGTTTAATGTAAAGTACACGTAATGATTAGAATTTACCATCACTTTCATTGATATTATTTTATTAAATTA
>MJUT01043821.1:110672-125035 GCA_002080005.1 Gigantidas platifrons
TTTTAATTTTCCCCTTTAACCTTTTTCCCACTCTTAATCCTCCCTTAAACCCTCTTCCCATTCTTTAAATTAAAGAATAGGCAGAGGGTAAAAATGACAACCTCCCCCTTTTTTGCCCTTCCCCCCATACCACCCTTATTCAGGGCACCAGAATTTACGACGTTACCGAGATTACAACCCGTTAGCATAACTTCTATCTGGATTTGCAAAGAAAGAAATGTAATATAACGTATTATAGAATTCATAATATTTGTATAAAAGAGGTAAACGTGGTAAGCCATTTCAGCAAAGAAACTATTATTTAAAAGGCGAATTACAACAAAATTGGTAAAATATCTTTAGCTTGTCATTATAGATTTTATTCTTATTTCAACTTTTGACAAAGATGTTTCTAAAAAATGCTAAACTAGAATTTTCTAAATACTATTTATAAAAAAGGGGAGTAATTATTTTTATAAATAGGCATGCATGTACATGTAATGTATTTGCTTTGCTGTAGGGCATGTGTACAGTTAAATAATTAATACTCACTTAGATAATAACAAATTCATTGTCAATTTTCTTGCAATATAAATGGTAAATATATTGTAAACATTTCTGAAATAAGATGGAAATTGTGGATGTCTATGTGACACCGATCAACCCGCTTTGTATCATTTTGAGCAAAATCAGCATGATACGGTTAAAATAGATATCAACAGATAAAGTCACGTCAACACCTTCTTTTACTTTCATGGGTGAAACTAAGCATCAAACGGTTCGATATAGATTGAAAATTTTATACATGCAACTTTCATTACCTAATATTTCCTTTGCATGAATAAATTTGATAAATGAAATGACAGTATGTGTAAAAAATAAATATTTCCGACATTTCTACGCAAATATTATCCCTTTGCACATTATTTTATTGGTAACGAGACCATATATGGTATTAAGAACATACGCATACAACAAAATCGTACAGATCAACATTGCGGCTGAGTAATTCTTGACAACAACACGTTAGAATGGAGAAATTGGCAGAAAACGATCTTCCCTATTTCTATCTCCGCCATGTTGTGATCGTCGTAACTACAGTTACCACAATCAGTTTAAACCCCAGTGAATATACTTTTTATCGTGTCATCGAACAATTTTTTATCGTATCATAAGCAAAAAATCAGTTGATTTTAATCGTATCAATTTTTTTCTGAGCGCCTTACGTTGGTTGTTTCCAATTCCTTAATGAAATACAATTCGACCGTTATATTGGTATTAGAAGGAAGCTATATCAATAATCTATTACATGATATCAATCGATCCCCCGAAAATAATGTGCAAAGGGGTAATATTTGCGTTGAAATGTCGGAAATATTTATTTTTTACACATACTGTCATTCCATTTATCAAATTTATTCATGTAAAGGAAATATAAGGTAATGAATGTTGTATGTATAAAATGTATAAAATTTTCAATCTACATTTTTTTTTTTGTATATCGAACCGTTTGATGCTTAGTTTCACTCATGAAAGTAAAAAAAAAAGAACGTAGAAATTAAGTAAATCTTACCCTGGTGTTGACGTGACTTTCTCTGTTGATATCTATTTTAACCGTATCATGATGATTTTGCTCAAAATGATACAAAGCGGTCGATCGGTGTGTATGTGTCCAATTTGTGATTTCATGGATTGCTTTGCTTTTCTTGAATGGAACCAAGTGCGAAAATGATACACGCACATTTATCATTAATTTCATACTTATTTAGCGGAAATTCACAAAAAAGGAACAGGTACACTTCGTTGGTTAAAGACAAATGATACAGAGAGGTAAACTTAAATCTAAATTAACAATGACATGTCACCTGTCCCGAAGTTGTACAGAATCAAAATAAGATTTTTAGGCCTACAAATTTATCACATTTATACCAACACTTGCGTGATCTTTTTAGAGACCAAGATGTTTGATTCGCAGTCACCACCCTTTCTTTGCAAGTTATGCAACATAATTGAAAGGAAAATTAGGAGATAACTGTATTGTATTTGAAAATATCACGGCATCAATTGGAGATTTGATGGTCGCAAATTGAGTTTACTGGCGACACGTTAGTGGAGCCAGTTAACGGATATTTGAGACCATTAAATCGACAATTGATGCCGTGAAATTCAAATACAATACAGTTATCTCCATTCTAATGTAATCATGTGTAGGATAGACATACATACATCATATAAGGGGCCCGGGTGGCTCAATGAGTTAGGTCGCTGGATCTAACAACTCATACAAGCCTATCACCAATATGGCGTGGGTTCGGGCCCGGCATTCTAAATTACAAGAAAGGGTGCACTCGACTCGCAACCGCAAGTGATAAAGTTTACCAGTTGCTTGCCCATGGTCGGAAATTCTCTCCGGGTACTCCGGCTTCCTCCACCACTAAAACTGGTCGCCATGAAATAGCTGAAATATTGTTAAACACCAAAAATCAAATCAATTTCACTGTTTGTTAACTTTAATTACTTACAAATGTTTCCTGCAACAGGTTAGAGAAAATTGTAAGTTTCAATAAAAATTTATGTAAAAAAAAAACACTTTGCAATTCAATGAACTTTTAAGTGCCTTTGTGTCTAAAATGTTTTCCACATATACATGTAGCCGGTGTTGCTTTCCTATTAATTGTTAGATAAACATAGTGTGTTTTTAATTGTTTTACTTTCTTTGTGTTTACATCTTCCGTTTTATGAAAATACATCAAGATTCAACTACAAGTACATGTATAATAGACTATTATTTTATATAGGACTACAATAAAAGTCAATAATAATCATTGCATTTCAAAAATCAACTACTGAGCTAAAACATGTGCTAGTATGAAGATGCTACGAGAAAGGACATATTATCACGTTATCCATCGATCTTTCTCCGGTCCGGTGTCAGTATTTTATCTCATGGGTCGGTTCCATATTTTAATGACTGATTCGATTCCAGGTCCTGATTTTATAGAGTAGCTCTGTATCCTGATTTTATATACTAGGTATCTAGTCCGCATAGCATCTTGATTTTATTAACGATCTAAAATGCCAGCTTTACACACATTGTATGCTATCCATTGTGTAATCGAGTGTCTCTGATTTTGTCCATTATTGCAGAAAATATGCAAATTTGGCTGATTTCGGAAATCCTCCTCTGAAACCCTTGCATTAATTTAATCCCCCTCCAAAAAATATATATCAAGGTAGCACATGAAGGACTATATATATATATTGCAAACATCCAGAAAGCTTTCTTCTCAGAAAATCATATTATTTACATTAATATATATTTAATATATAAAATATATATTAAACATTTTATTTCTCTATGGAAATGAAAATTTTCTAGATATTGTCTTAGATAAGAACATTATTTCAAAAGCGTCTTATCTATTTAAATTAATTTTTAGGATAACAATCTCTTTTCCAAATATTAATGAAATTCTGCACTAGTCTTGTCCAGCTGATGGTCACAGTAATAAATGTCAAAATATGTTGATCAAACAGACACATAAAATAATTAAACCAGACTAGTTAAGCAGTGAAAACATTAAAACAGTGAAACATTAAAACATTCTATGATATATAGTGCTATGTTGGAATATATTGTCATCAAAGTGTGTTGTTGATGAACTTAGCTTTAGTTTTATAGTATGATGATAACAAAATTTGTGAAGTAAAAATGAGAAATTTTGGCAAAATAATATGGGGCACCCCTTTGACCCCCCTTCTACTTAGGATTTGTCAACGTGTGATGAGAGTTTTATATATATAGCCATCAATTTGGAGAGATGAAATGTTGGCTACATAATTATATAAGAATACCGTTCCTAGTTCACAGAGAGTGCAATAATTTTCAATTATGAAAAAATATTCTCCATTACTGTGAACTGCTATATTGACGAAATTGTCATTTTCATTGATTGTTTTAATTACTCGTGCAGTAATTTGTTAAACGGCGCTTAATTGCCCAGAAAGTTATCTTTACACCCATTGGTTAATCAGGATATTGAATTTCGAATCTCGAATTTCAGATATTGAATGGCGAATTTCGAATCTCGAATTTCGAATGATCCTTCTGGGCTTTCGTAGCACAATGCGTTTCTGAAATAACCTTCATCAGGTACGCTCGAAGTCGAAAATTGAAAAGCCAAATAATTTAACAAATTTTGGGGGCAATAAAATCAAATAACATAAACATGATAACCAAAATCAGCTAACATCATATATGCTTGAGGAATGATTAATTTGACTTGATTTGAGTTTTGGTGTTTAACGCCAATTTCAGCAATATTTCAGCTATATCATGGCGACCAGTTTTAGTGGTGGAGGAAGCCGGAGTACCCGGAGAGAACCACCGACCATGGGCAAGCAACTGGTAAACTTTATCACTTGCGGCTGCGAGTCGAGTGCACCTTTTTTGTAATTTACAAAGCCGGGCGCGAACCCACGCCGTATTGGTGATAGGCTTGTATGAGTTGTTAGGTAATCAAACTACCTAACTCATTGAGCCACCCGGGCCCTGCTTGAGGAATGAGAACCGTAGATTTAATAATAATTACAATGATGAGTAACCGATGAAAGTTATTCTAGAAACGCGTCTTGCGCACTAATTTTGATATCTACGTTTTTATCTTTTGCTACAAATTACAATCTACCCTAACACCAGAGGAAGATCTAGTTTAACATCCGTGACGAATTAAATGCACAACTACTGTAAATAAGGGTAATAACAAAATTACCGAACTCCGAACAATCTTTCAAAGGGAAAGTCAAAACTCGTAAGTTTATAAACAGACAAAATCAGTCAACAACCGGAAAACTTGGAAAACAGTAATGACCCTGATGAGTACATCGTGTTTGGATGCTGTACGTTCCCTGCGCGTCAAAATAAATTGTAGTTGATAGTTAGTAATAGCTTGTCTTGAATGCAAACAGTAGGTATCACATCTTTGTTTGGAAGAATTGCATAAGAGCAGTCAAAATGCCGAAAATATATTAAAATAAATACATTAAAGGCACACAGGCCGTTATTTTAATAAAATAAAAATGTCTCAATATAAGACCCAAGCTTTTATTTAAAAAAACATAAAGATATATTGCAGTTGAAATTTTTCATAATATCATACGTAAATAGCATAGAACGAAGAAAATACGTAGCTGTTTGATTTCCTCCCATCCAGGAAATAATTCAATGTTGATCCGCCCAATGCTAAACATTCGAAATTTGTTTCACTAATTACGACATTATAACAGATTTTTTTTTAAACCTGGCTTTTTGTTCGGAACATGTTATTAGTATAAAACATTGAATATTGGCAACTTTTGATATAAAAAAAAATTCAATTCTGACAGCCCGTGTGCCTTTAATAGAAAGAAAATAACATGTCAAGTGAGAATATCCCAGATATGTTGAGACTCTTGAGTGCTTAAATACACATGTAAACTGTGTACCAACGTTGTTATGTTAACCTTATATATTGAACGTGCTTTTAATTGTCCTTAACAGTAAACATACGTTATACGTGCCCGAACTCTCGTCCACATCACCAGACCTTATTCATAGTTGTTATGTGAGTTTTTGTTGTCTACATTTTTCCTTCTAATATTTTATTGTATTTTATATTTGAAGTTATTGTTTTTATTTTGTATTAAATTTGTCCCAAATGCATTGGTGTAATAATGATTAGGGTACTCGTCTCGAGTACGGTCGATCGAGGGTTCGAGCTCCGATCGGATAATACCAAAGACTATAACATTGACATACGTTACTTCTCTGATGTGCACGCAGCATTAAGGAGAAACAGCAAGTACTGGTTGGCTCGATAGCAGTGTGTCCGAGTCGGGCGACATGTCTATCCGCGGACTGTTGTGTCAGTGAACTATCACTATCAAAATCCACTAAGCTAGCACAATAAAAATCCACGAAGCTTGTTGTTCTAGTACAAAGCGTACCTCATCATCAAAATTAACTTGTTTTCGCCTTTATTAGTGATCAAGATCACACAATTGTAGGATAGAATGAAATAAACGTCATCAAATGTAGCTGAGATATCAAGATATTATATGTATGAAGTCGTCGACGTGATCATAAATCGAGCCATATCAAATCTCTTATGTATTATTTATAAATGTTTGGACTGTTTTCCTAAATTTGCTATAAATTCGTTGCTTTAATATATATTATTAGATATAATTTAATTTTCTTTGATATTGTGAAGTTAAAATTGTTTGCAGTTTTGTGAACATACATTTGTTTGACGTCATATTGTACACAATATATATTAATTATTGTTAAATATTGTATAAGAAATAAAGTGTTTATAAACATAAATTCGCTCTGCAATTTCTTAATTGTAAGATGGAATGAAAAGAGCATATACTAGTACTTATTCTCAGCATATTCATATCTCCTCGGTTATAAGTTTTGAGAGGCCATACTCAATATGCCGTCAAATACACCTTTTGTAGATTTCGATTGAATGATTATTTCTTAACATCCAATGAGCAATCTTTCAACTGTATTCAGGACTAGAACAATTATATATATACAATGTATATGAATATATAAAGACTGCATAGAAATGAATGGGCCCGGGTGGCTCAATGAGTTAGGTCGTTGGATCTAACAACTCATACAAGCCTATCACAAAAACGGCGTGGGTTCGCGCCTGGCTTTGCAAATTACAAATAAGGGTGCACTCGACTCGCAGCCGCAAGTGATAAAGTTTACCAGTTGCTTGCCAAGGGTCGGTGGTTCTCTCCGGGTACTCTGGCTTCCTTCACCACTAAAACTGATCACCATGATACAGCTGAAATATTGCTGAAAGTGGTGTTAAACACCAAAATTGAAATTCAAATTATAGAAATGAAGGATGGATGAACATTCAGCAGTTCTGTGGGATTGAGTTAGGTCACCTTCACAATTACCCAGATATATATAATGCATATGTCCACTCATTTTCCTGGTTTGGTACAGACACCGCAATGAAATATTGTATTATGAGCCCAAACCTCCTCTTAGCGACAATATACGGCCATGCAAGTGTTTTCTACAAGTGAGTAAAATGCCAAACCTTTGTAGATCGTTGTTTATCCTCTTGTACTTTTTCTTTAGTTATTGTGTTGTCTATTCTTCTTCGATATACGGATTCTGATTACCCCTTTGGTATCTTCAAACTCTTCTTACATATAATGGGACGATACCGTTGTATGAGGAACGCTGACTCCTAATCTTGAATTTATAAGTGCTAGATCTATGATATCCTGAAGCTGAGTTGAGATATGTATAATCTACAAAATATAGCCGATGGCCATAACAATGTAATCGAAAGATTTTGTACAGAAATACATCCCAAAAAGTATGGTTAGTTACACGCATTTTATTTTTAAGTTTTTAGCCGGGTTAACGCCACATGCGTTTAACCAAGGCTACAACCACCATTCAACTCAACAAACGGTAGCTCATATGGCTCACTTGCCACGTCTCTCTATTTGGTATCACTGAGCACTAGATAAATTCTCATTTCTGTGTTTTGAATTCGCATTACATAACTCGTACCCCTTTAATTAAAATTTATTCATCTTGGACATCAGAAGAATTTTAGTCTTTGCTTGTATTCTTGTTAATATACTTGCTGCAAAGGTCAATTCGAACAATCTTTACTGTATATCCAAATATCAGTTTTTATTGAAACTTGCAGACTTCCGTTTGTCGGCAATTTGTTTCTCATTTCAAACTCTGGATTTCGATATCCATAACCCTCGCAATGTACTATTAGATGACATTTATGACAGTATTTTCTTATGAAAACATAACAAATGAACATCAAAGTACTGAAAAAAGCAATTTTTGAGAATGACAATGTGAAAAAGAAATCATAGACAGTCATATTCAGTGACAGGTAAAACAAGTGATTAACCTGGAGAAATAATATAAAAAAAAACTTATTTCTCATGTGGAGATTGAACACTGAAAATAATGAGTATTTTTAGTTCAATATTATTTAAAAACAGACCAAGTAATTTGTCACATTGGAATATAAATATTCCATGTAGGTTAAATGTTTTGAAAACAAGAGAAAAAAATATTTAGAACTACTTACCCTACCGGTGCACCTGAGTTTACCCGAAGTCTTTAGTGGGGTTCGTGTTACTCGATATTTAATTTTATGTGTATATTTTATAGATCGTTGTTTGTCCTTTTGTCATTTTTCTTTTGGCCATTCTGTTTGTCTGCCCTTCCTCGATATATGGATTATGATTACCTCCCTTTGGTATCTTCAAACACTTGTATTCTAGCAATGCAGCTGTTAAACTGACAAACAATGAATGCAATTATTAAAGCAGCAATATGCATTGAGGAGGTACAAATGAAGTAACTTTATTCTTAATGATAATCATATCTTGCTGTGTGGAGAGAAAGTAATAATTAACCGTCAAATTGTGAATTTGCCTTTTAACAATCCCTTTAAGGGTGCAGACCTGGGGTATGGGAGATAACTCTATTTTCAGTGTCTTCTCATATATATGATCATTTGTGCGTTTGAAAATTTCACCTCAATTCCAAGCTTCTTGGTGATAAAGATTGTTTACATTGGATTTGGTCAGTTCATAAATATGACTCCTTTTCCTTTTACCATTAATTTCCATAGTTGTGCTCCTTGTATTTTAATATCTTATTGCTGCTTATGCCAGTGTCAGCCAGTGTGTTATTATTATATGCCCACACAATATCATTGAAATATCTCTTTCCAGAAAAAATGTTCAGAAATGTAACACCATTTGTGTGACAACCTTTTTCTATTGAATTTCAAGGGTTTGTAAAAAAAAAAAAAAAAGAAACAAAAAAATAAATATATTCACCAGAATCTTAGATATTATGAAACTATAGAGCAAATTATTCGGTAGTAAAAAATAGAAAGCTATGCTTGGGAAAAAAATTGTAATATTATCTGATCCTCTCTTATACCACCGTCCCATTCTCCTAAGACAAATAAAGAATAATCAGAATCAAACGAATACAACTGGAGGACAGAATTTAAAGGAATTTAACAACACAACTGGGTGGCTGTCTGTGTGTGTGGTTTTTTTTTAATGAATTAATCAAGTATAGTCACCCTCAAACCATCCCTCCCCCTCCCCAGCCGACCTGAAAATAAAAAAGACAAATGCAGTTATTTGGTAATTTGGACATTCAATGTGTCAATTATAAGAATTCAAACAAAAGTTTTTTGGTATTGGTAACTAGTTATTTTTTATCTCACAAAGAAACTATAGCAAAAGATGAGTGTGTGGTAACTTTCCTTGACAATTTCATTTTTTTTTCTTGGTGCCATGAAAAACATAAATTTAAATATTTTAAAAATCGGACGGTAAAAGTTTGTATAATTTGGTGCAATGATGTATATATGTCTATTCCTCAGTGTAGCATTTTTTGATGGAAATTAAATGACAGGAATTTTTTTAATCCGATTTTTAATACCAAGGTGGTCCTCAGGGCATTCCCCTTTTTTTTGCAGTTTCCACTGCTTTGCACGTGATTATCTCCAAACAGGATATTCAGATTTGCTAGATATTTCATATTTATTCAACAACAACACTCTCAAGTGTATTTAAGCCAAAATATTCCCTTTCAATCAGAAATAAATGTGCATATCTATTAGAATCTTCCGAAACTAGTATTACCATCTGGCGTCCAGAATACCCCCAAAATTGCTATATTTAGGATGTGCTATGGAGAAAACGGCACGGTGAAACTTTTTGAAACTTTGGCAGATAATGTATTTAGACATAACTATTCTATGATGCAAATTTTAAAAAAATTGATTGATGGAAAAATTTTAGGGTAACCCAGGTTTACACCCTTAAATAATCATGAAATGCTCACCTAGATTTACCCGTCTTTGTACATCTACTTTTACGATACTGATAATGTTATAGAAAAAAATACATCGAAGCGACGATATAACTGAAATATTGTTGAAAGTGACACGATAGTTTTGACATTGCATATTATTACAATACATTCATTACATAATTAGATTTGCTAATGCATAAAACTATCAGATAATTATATTTTATTCGGGGGCCCGGATGGCTCAATGAGTTTGGTAGTTGGATTACCTAACAACTCATACAAGCCTATCACCATTACGGCGTGGGTTCGCGCCCGGCTTTGTAAATTACAAAAAAGGGTGCAGTCGACTCTCAACCGCAAGTGATAAAGTTTACCAGTTACTTGCCCATGGCCGGTAGTTCTCTCCGGCTTCTTCCACCACTAAAACTGGTCGCCTTGATATAGCTGAAATATTGCTGAAAGTGGCGTTAAGCACCAAAAAATGCACACAAAAATCCATTTTATTCCTACATGGTACATAGCAAATGTGATAAAAACGGAGATATCAAATTTAGTGCGCACGACACGTTTCATGAATAACGTATGGCATTTATATTGGTATGTAAGGCTACGTAAAAAACCACCAGGGTGCAGATATTTTTCGTGTCAATTCCAGAGGTAGACAGTGTGTTGCAAATTGTGCTGTTTTTGTCGTGCAATTGAAAATGAAAAACGGCAAACATTAATGCATGGAATTCTTTATTTATGTTGCGGTGACTATTTCTACAAAGAAATATAAAAAAAAACCTTGCAGTTTACAAGGTGATTATTTACACCCATCAAATATACCATAACATTTGCAGTGTGAAAATGTTGTTTTTATATATACAAGATTATGTCATTGTGTAGTGATATGATGCATCCAAGTTTTATATGGAAGTTTTCCATTTCTCTCTCTCTAATTCTAGTTCTCAGTTTATTTTTTATTGCTGCTGGAAATACAATAGGTTTGTAATTTTGATGGAAATGTGTTATACATTTGATTATGATGCACCAAATCAATATGGTTTGGGCTATCCAGTTGGTAAATGTGTTCTTCTCTGTTTTCATAACATTGTTCAATTGTGTTCTTAAATTCTAAATATGTTTTATGCTTATATCTGTACATATAACGCAATTGTTTTCTAAACAAATATGTTGTATTTCTAATATTCTAGTAGAAGTGGAAATTAAGTTGCAAGATTTGTACACGCCAGGATATGTCTGAAATACTGCTAAATTTGGCGTTAAACACCAATCATTCAATCAATTTGACCACTCAGAAAAGGACAAGCGCAGGATAAATACGGTTATGCTTTCCTCTAGAAATCGCTTTTGACGCGTTGCTATTGGAAACACGAACACACCTCGAGGGTTGCTTTTGCGAATGATAACAAATTTCAACACGTTGAACTATTGAACGCGAACAAATGCTTTAAGTGTTTCCTCTCTGATGAATGGCCCTTAAGTAACAACATCTTCAAGAATATAAGAACACATTTCAAGATTCCATACAACATGGCTGCTCTCCAAGTTAGATGTGAGGGTGTGGCAATTTACTCGTATGTTGAAAACACGTGACCTCACGATTTCTCTGAAAAGAAGGATATGAGCTCAACTAACTAATTTAACTCACTCACTTGTTATTGAAGTACCTGTAGTATGTTGTACTAAGCCAAGAAAGTGAGAGGGACCCGGGTGGCTCAATGAGTTAGGTCGCTGGATCTAACAATTCATACAAGCCTATCACCAATACGGCGTGGGTTCGCGCCCGCCTTTGTAAATTACAAAAAAGGGTGCACTCGACTCACAACCGCAAGTGATAAAGTTTACCAGTTGCTTGTCCATGGTCGGTGGTTCTCTCCGGCTTCCTCCACCACTAAAACTGGTCGCCATGATATAGCTGAAATATTGTTGAAAGTGGCGTTAAACACCAAAAATCAATCAATCAAACCAAGAAAGTGAGCAGTCGTGTATGTGTGAGTTAAGGGTATCGATTTTTGCCTCTTTCAACGATTTTTGGAGTACATTTAGAACTGTTCTGACTGTGTAGTATTTATGATTTGTTTTTCTATTTATTATGTATGTGTAGTGATTTGATTTGATTTTTTATTTTTGGTGTTTAACGCCACATTCATCAATATTTCAGTTATATCATGGCGACCACGCCGTATTGGTGATAGGCTTGTATGAGTTGTTAGGTGATCCAACTACATAACTCATTGAGCCACCCGGCCCCTGTATGTGTTGTGAGAATAATAACAAGGTTAATCTGTCCTATTTTAATATATAATGATCCGGTGTCGTATAGTAAACCTTCCGCATAGCAAACTTTCCCCCGCAATGTTTACTATAAAGTCAACATTCCCCCTCTGAATATTTGCTATATAGTAAACCTTCCCCCAGATACTTTACTATATAGTAAATGTTCCCCTGGGGGAAAATTTACTATATTACTATATAGCAAACATTCCCCCATCCATAGCCGATCATCCCTCCGGATATTTTGCTATATAGTAAATGTTCCCCCTTAATCCGGATAATTACTATTGATTCGGAATTTAGCACCTTAATCGTGTTAATTTTAATTGTTATATACCTTAATTATATCCGGTTATGATTAAAAGATAAAAAAGCACATGCTTTGCATTAAAAAAACATGTACGGAGCAAATTTACAGTATTTGAAAAACTTGACAGTAGGTAGGAAGGTTTACTGTGCGGAGTAAATATTATATAGTAAACGTTCCCCCATAGGGAAAGGCTTACTATATAGTACATCTTCCGGGGGGGGGGTTAATCTACTATGGGGGAAGGTTTACTCTATGACACCGGACTACATCTTTTACATTTTAATGTCACTTGTCTCCTTGCGCAATACATACGTATACATATCACTTGTATATACCATAGTGACGTTTGTACGGTCTGACGATTACATTACGTCAATTCAATTATTAATACTTTTTTTCGGATGTTAAATCGGACATCCCTTCTTAATAACTTCAAAAGAAATCATGAATCAATAACATTAAGGATTAACTCGGATTCGGACACTTATCTACATCTGTCTTATAAAAATTATACAAATTGTTTATAAATGATGGTAAGATTTTTTTCATATTTTAAAAAAAATATATTTTTTGTAATTTTAAAAATTAAATTAACAAGAATAAATAAGGTTATGAAACACGATGAGAGAATACGTATTAAAAGGGAAACTTTTGATTGCTATTCTGAACTTTGAAATTTAATGAATGTGTCCGAGAGAACCGAAGAAGCAATCAAGAATGGACAATCTAAAGAAACTGGGAACATTGGATACACAAGACAGAAACGAAAATAAACGTGAGAGAACACAGAATGGGCAACCCAATGAAACTGGCTGCATTGGGTACACAAGACACACGACGAAGACAAACAAAACAAACACAAAAAGCACAACACAGAAAACTAAAAAGAACAACAACAAAGTGTTGGACATTACTATAGGAAAACATATACAAAAACACAATAAGACGTCAACCTTTCTACAAACAATTGGAGGAAAAGACAAACTGAACATCGCTTTTATGCGGAAATCAGACAAATCACTGGTATTGCAGAATTATATTTAAAGAATAACGATATTGCATTTGAAGAATTGTCGCCGTTAGTTGGGAATTTGACGACCACAGATGCAATTTTATAGGACGCAAAGTGAGTTATATTATGGCGAGAATAACTTACATTTCAATGACATGATGATATCCGCTTTGCACTAGACCAACACGCTTAGTTGGATTTCTATATTGCTAGACAGCGGGCAAACATGTTGCTCCACTCGTGCTAGATCCCTGTAACAAGACAGCGGGTAAACATGTCGCTCCACTCGTGTTAGATCCCTGTAACAAGACAGCGGGTAAAAATGTCGCTCCACTCGTGCTAGATCCCTGTAACAAGACAGCTGGTAAACATGTCGCTCCACTCGTGCTAGATCCCTGTAACAAGACAGCTTTTAAACATGTCGCTCCACTCGTGCTAGATCCCTGTAACAAGACAGCGGGTAGACACGTCGCTCCACTCGTGTTAGATCCCTGTAACAAGACAGGGGGTAAACATGTTGATCCACTCGTGCCAGTTCCCTGTAACAAGACAGTGGGTAAACATGTCGCTCCACTCGTGCTAGATCCCTGTAACAAGACAGCGGGTAAACATGTCGCTCCACTCGTGCTAGATCCCTGTAACAAGACAGCGGGTAAACATGTTGATCCACTCGTGCTAGTTCCCTGTAACAAGACAGCGGGTAAACATGTCGCTCCACTCGTGCTAGATCCCTGTAACAAGACAGCTGGTAAACATGTCACTCCACTCGTGCTAGATCCCTGTAACAAGACAGCGGGTAAACATGTCGCTCCACTCGTGCTAGATCCCTGTAACAAGACAGCGGGTAAACATGTCGCTCCACTCGTGCTAGATCCCTGTAACAAGACAGCGGG
>MJUT01043821.1:148759-158875 GCA_002080005.1 Gigantidas platifrons
CAGTCAGAACAGTTCCTAGTGATAACAACACCACAGTCAGAGCAGTTCCGAGTGATAACAATACCACAGTCAGAAGAGTTCCGAGTGATAACAACACCACAGTCAGAACAGTTCCGAGTGATAACAATACCACAGTCAGAACAGTTCCTAGTGATAACAATACCAGTCAGAAGAGTTCCGAGTGATAACAATACCACAGTCAGAACAGTTCCGAGTGATAACAATACTACAGTCAGAAGAGTTCCGAGTGATAACAACACCACAGTCAGAACAGTTCCGAGTGATAACAATACCACAGTCAGAACAGTTCCGAGTGATAACAATACCACAGTCAGAAGAGTTCCGAAATCAAAATAGGAAAATCGTATAAAGAGGTCAAATTGATGTCCGTTACACAAATACATGTATACAAGACCGTACAGTATAATTACTGTGTACATGTACTTCAATACAAATGACTGGGTCAACCTAGATTAATGAGTCCAAACCTTCTCTCTTCGTGAAATGATGCGGCCATGCAAATATTTTCCAAATGTGCGTAAAATGCCAATCCTCACATATAAACTGTTAAGCAGCGTTGTAAGATAAACTTGAGAGAAAACCGAAGGGGCAATCAAGAATGGAATATCCATATGACATATGTTGGTTGGATGATTGATTGATTGATTGGTGTTTGTCGCCAACTTTAGCAGAGACATATGCAACATTGGTCGCTAGACACAGAACGACTAAAATCAAAACAAACCACACAACACAGAATCGTTGTTAAATACACGTGAGAGAAAACCAAAGGGACAATCCACAGACACAAGCAACATTGGACACAAGACACAGACTGAAGACAGACAAAACAAAGGATACTAAAAAATAACTGACCTCTTCCAGTGTAATTTTATCATCTCTATCTGCATCGATATCTCTGAAAGCTTTAGTGAACTCATCAACTGGTACATTGTTACCGTAACAGACCGTGCCAACATACGAGATCACAACGATAAATAACGAGAAGTACAAAAATGACATTATATTATGGTAGAACTAATGCATACAATTGTTTATTTCTTATCAGTGAGAAATTTGGTGTGAAAATACACGTGTACTTAAGTGGGAACAGATATGTTATCACTTACGATAATATGTCATCTGAATAACCCCAAGAACTGTAAAACCGTCGTACGCTATGTACCTTTTTATTAAAACTACTTGTAACATACATCTCCCTCGTTGATAGGTAACCTTAGTTTGCTTTCCTTTTTAGTGGGGTTCGTTTTGCTCGATCTTAAGTTTTCTGTGTAGTGCTTTGTATATCATTGTTTGTCCTTGTTCTGTTGGTCCATTGTATTATCTGTCCTTCTTTGATTGACGGCTTCTGATTACCCCTATGATATCTTCAAACTTTTAGCCATTGTATTATCTGTCCTTCTTTGATTGACGGCTTCTGATTACCCCTATGATATCTTCAAACTTTTAGTCATTGTATTGTCTGTCCTTCTTTGATTGACGGCTTCTGATTACCCCTATGATATCTTCAAACTTTTAGCCATTGTATTGTCTGTCCTTCTTTGATTGACGGCTTCTGATTACCCCTATGATATCTTCAAACTTTTATCCATTGTATTGTCTGTCCTTCTTTGATTGACGGCTTCTGATTACCCCTATGATATCTTCAAACTTTTAGCCATTGTATTGTCTGTCCTTCTTTGATTGACGGCTTCTGATTACCCCTATGATATCTTCAAACTTTTAGCCATTGTATTGTCTGTCCTTCTTTGATTGACGGCTTCTGATTACCCCTATGATATCTTCAAACTTTTAGCCATTGTATTGTCTGTCCTTCTTTGATTGACGGCTTCTGATTACCCCTATGATATCTTCAAACTTTTAGCCATTGTATTGTCTGTCCTTCTTTGATTGACGGCTTCTGATTACCCCTATGATATCTTCAAACTTTTATTACATTGCTCCTAGGCAAGTATACTGTAACTAGTTATATTATTCTATTATTGTCTACTCCTGAGGGAACTGCTTGAGCCAACGTACCTCATCGGACAACACTATAGGAAAACTGTTCTCGAGGGAGAAGACGATTATGTATTTAGTACATAATAACCCATTCCAGACATGAAAGAAAACACACTCAATATAATAGTCATAATAAAATTTACAATATAACATTATATTTGCATTGTCAAATCTGGCCATGTTGACAGCAGACTACAGTGCGAGTCTATTTTAAGGGAGATAAATCTTGACAAAAATAAATAAAAATTACGCGCGAAAATTTATACCACAGGTATAGTCCCCGCGGGAAATCGTTTGAAACTGGTATAGTCGCCCGTTGACAAGTGTACTGTTCAAAAATAGTTCACACTGATTATCCAATCAAAATACAGCATTTTCATATCTTAGGTATTAAATATATATATATAATGATATTCCAATAATGACACTTTTCTCATTATCACATTTTTCCTAATTAGGTAAACATTAAGCAGTCTGCAATAACATTATAGTTCATCGTGGTTTGGTGAAAACTCTTTTAATAAAATTGAACCGTCCTTGTCTTTATCATAAAACTCAAAAACAGATTTGACAGCATTGTTAATATCATCCTCGGTTTCTGAGTTTGTCTTCCACTTCAACAAATGATCCGAAATCTGAAAAATAAAAAAACAGTTAAGATGATTGTGCAATTAACTAATTGGACAACCTACAATTAACAAGAAAAGAATAATTCTTCTTCATTTCTTTGTGTGTATGTGTTCTTTCCATTTACATTACATTGGAAGTAAAATAAGGCTAACATCTGCTGTGTCATCATCCCCTTCAGCCGCAATAAAAAAACAATCATGTTCAAATGACAAGAACCTTGCTACAAGATACAAAATGATCAATGATTGTGCATGCTACATTATCAAACAAGGATTATCAAGTTTTACTTTCTGTAAATGTTATGAAATAAGGGTAATAACACAATTACCGAACTCCAAAATAGAGAGTTGTTTTATATCGACTCTAATAGTGGACATTACACTTCCCCAGCCAGTTATCCATTACTACGTATTTCACTATGAAGAGTGGATTGAGCATATTATAATAGTTTAACTCCGACACTTGTTTTATTGAAGTGCCTGTACAAAGCCAGAAAAGTGTTCCATTATGATGTCAAATGATTTATGCTGGGGATTATATAATCGATCATTGATTTACTTAAAACTATTAGTAAACATTACATTTAGAGGACAATTGTGTGTTTACAATTCTTCATGCTGAGGTGTAAATTCATTCAGTGTTACACCGCCATCTTTGTTTTTATCATAATTATCAAACGTAGATTTAGCAATATCAACATTAGCAATACCAGGTCGTATCCGTTTCCTCACTTCGTAGTCTACCATCTAAAAACAAAAAAATGAAGAGTCAATTCCTCATGTTTTTCGTTTAAAGTGAGCTGTGGTTCTTCGCTTGGTTGATATTGGTGGAATCGTTGACCATCACTGTTGAAACTTTCTTTTCTTAATTTAACTCGTATGTGTCTTCTACATTTAATTTTTTTCACTAGACATTTGTTACTTGGTCATTTCTGTATTACTGCTATGTACAATCTTTCACGAATCGATTTAGCAATATGTTCATTGTTTGAAATAATTATTTGGTTATATCTACAAACAATTGTCAACAAAATAGTGATAACAATACCACAGTCAGAACAGTTCCGAGTGATAACAATACCACAGTCAGAACAGTTCCGAGTGATAACAATACCACAGTCAGAACAGTTCCGAGTGATAACAATACCACAGTCAGAACAGTTCCGAGTGATAACAATACCACAGTCAGAACAGTTCCTAGTGATAACAATACCACAGTCAGAACAGTTCCTAGTGATAACAATACCACAGTCAGAACAGTTCCGAGTGATAACAATACCACAGTCAGAAGAGTTCCGAAATCAAAATAGGAAAATCGTATAAAGAGGTCAAATTGATGCCCGTTACACAAATACATGTATACAAGACCGTACAGTATAACTACTGTGTACATGTACTTCAATACAAATGACCGGGTTAACCTAGGTTAATGAGTCCAAACCTTCTCTCAATAAAAATGTCCGGGTCAACCTAGGTTAATGAGTCCAAACCTTCTCTCAATAAAAATGACCGGGTCAACCTAGGTTAATGGGTCTAAACCTTCTCTCAATAAAAATGACCGTGTCAACCTAGGTTAATGAGTCCAAACCTTCTCTCAATAAAAATGACCGGGTCAACCTAGGTTAATGAGTCCAAACCGTCTCTCAATAAAAATGACTGTGTCAACCTACGTTAATGAGTCCAAACCTTCTCTCTTCATGAAATGATGTGGTCATGCAAATATTATACACATGTGAGTAAAATGTCAATCCTCACATGTAAACTGTTAAGCAGTGTTGTAAGATAAACTTTAGAGAAAAGCGAAGGGGAAATCAAGAATGGAAAATCCAGAGACATAGGTTGGTTGATTGATTGATTGGTGTTTGTCGCCAACTATAGTCGAGACATATGCAACATTGGGCGCTAGACACAGAACGAAGAAAAAACAAAACAAAACACACAACAGAGAATCATTGTTAAATAAACGTGAGAGAAAACGAAAGGGACAATCCATATACACAAACAACATTGGACACAAGACACAGACTGAAGACAGACAAAACAAAGGATACTAAAAAATAACTGACCTCTTCCAGTGTAATTTTATCATCTCTATCTGCATCGATATCTCTGAAAGCTTTAGTGAACTCATCAACTGGTACCTTGTTACCGTAACAGACTGTACCGACATACGAGATCACACCGATAAATAACGAGAAGTACAATAATGCCATTATATTATGGAAGAACTAATGCACACAATTGTTTATTTCTTATCAGTGAGAAATTTGGTGTGAAAATACACGTGTACTTAAGTGGGAACAGATATGTTCTGACTTACGATAATATGTCACCTGAATAACTCCAAGAACTGTAAGACCTTCTTAAGCAATGTAGTTATTATTAAAACTACTTGCAAGATTCATCTTCCTCGTTGATTGGTAACCTTAGTTTGTTTGCCCTTATTTCTTTTAGAAGGGCCGGGTGGCTCAACGAGTTAGGTAGTTGGATTACCTAACAACTCATATAAGCCTATCACCAATACGGCGTGAGTTCGCGCCCGGCTTTGTAAATTACAAAAAGTGTGCACTCAACTCACAGCCGCAAGGGATAAAGTTTACCAGTTGCTTGCCCATGGTCGGTGGTTCTCTCCGGGTTCCTCCACCACTAAAATTGGTCGCCATGATATAACCGAAATATTGCTGAAAGTGGCATTAAACACCAGAAATCAATCAAACCTTTATCTTTTAGCTACTGTGTTGTCTATCCTTCTACGATTTACGGATTCTGATTACCCCTTTGGTATCTTTAAACCTCTCTTAGTCTATTTAAAACTATAATTATTGTGAAAAGCGAGGTTCATTTCTCTCAGTTTGGTTAACTTGCTCCCAAGCATGTTTAAATTATTTGACTTTCCAATCTTTAAATTATTAGCAAAGGCTATTACAGAAACGCGTCATGTGCAGTATATTAGATTAAATTGAGCACATTGACACTAACACCATCTACCTAATCAAAATACATCTGAGCAGATTATATGTATTAGCTCTCGGGACCAAAAGGGTCATATGAGGTATTGCCATCGCTATGTGTACGTCGGGTTTGTTTGTAAACCTTTCACATTTTGATCTTCCTATCCAAACCCTTTTGGATAACTGAAACCAAACTTTTGTATAATGCCATTCGATGGTCGTCTACAAAGTTTGTTGTGTGTGTGTATGTGTGTTCCGATCGGACGTCCAATTTGTATGTGGTATTTAATTTTGCATTTTAGGAAACATTCCTGTCTGATGTATTCCAACACGATTGTCTTGACTCTAACCGTTCCAAGATATGAGGAGCCCAAAACTGTTTTTTATTTTGATTTGCTAATGTTTAGCATAGGACCCCGTGTGGAAATAAATTAAAACACAATTTCTATATACTTGACTTCACACAAATTACAAGAATACACGAGTGATAGGTACAGGCTTACATTAGACCTAGTTTGATAATTTCTGTTCTCATCCATGTTGGTTTTATTACTTGTCGAGACTTTGTTCTGTCATCATTATTGTTTTCCTGTAATTGTTTTTTTCATATATTTTTTTTCAGATTATTTGTTGTGGTTACTGATAAATGGTCGTGTGAGCAGTTTGGTAGTTTGCAATTGATTGAGTGAAAGAAGGTGTGCAACTAGATTAACATGACGGGTGTCACTAGTGGAGCAGGAACTGCTAATCCTTCCCGGACACCTGAGTTCAACCCCAGTTTTAGTGGGGTTGGTGTTACTCGATCTCTAGTTATATGTGTATGTTTTAGATCTTTGTTCTTTTTCATTTGGCTATTTTTGTTGTCTGTCCTTCGATATTCGATTACCCCTTTGTATTTTCAAGCTCTTTTTTGAACCCGTAAAACTAGTTTTTAACCCCAGCACTTTGGGTTTTTTTTTAATAAGGTGTCTGTGACTAGCCATGAAAGTGGGAGGTCATCTGTATGTTTGTTAGAGATATCAAGTTTGCCTCTTGCTATGATTTTTCGAATTTTGAATGAATTTTGGTGTTTAACGCCACTTTCAGTAATATTTCAGCTATATCATGGAGACCAGTTTTAGTGGTGGAGGAAGCCGGAGAGAACCACCGACCCTGGGAAAGCAATTGGTAAACTTGATCACTTGTGGCTGCGAGTCGAGTGCACCTTTTTTGTAATTTACAAAGCTTGGCGCGAACCCACGCCGTATTGGTAATAGGCTTGTATGAGCTGTTAGGTAATCCAACTACCTAACTCATTGAGCCACCCGGGCCCCTTATGATTTTTCAATTTGGATTATGGAACTTTTCCGACAAGGTGATATATTGTTTTTATACTTTTCATTTTATTTGTACAAACATCAAAATACAATTTTCACACATCCATTGTAGATCTGAATAACGACGATGATTCCAGTACACCTACATTTAAAATGTTCATCTGGAAAGTGCATCTTTGTATGCACATTTTTAATCTTAATTCTTTAATTTGTCTCTTCAATATCATCACAATAAGCAAATTGTTACATTTCCCTAAAATGTCAATCGTTATAATTCGTCATGTCTAGGTAAAAACTCTTTCAATGAAACGAATCCATCATTATCTTTATCATAAAAATCAAATATTGACTCTGCCATACTCTCATGATCAGCATCTGGTATAGTCTTCTTGGCTGCTAGATTATCCTGGATCTACCAAATAATTTAAAAAAAAATGCATAAATCATATTTTGCATATTTATGTGAACAAAAGAATAATATATATCTTGTATATAATGGAAACGTAGATATCTAATTTAGTGCACACGAGGCGTTTCTGGAATAACCTTTATCGGGTGACGCTCAATATCAAAATACTGCAAAGCCAAATCATATAATTATGTAGATATGTTATAAAGACCTCTTGCCCATTTGCTATTTTCAAGCACAAGCATTAGATATCATTTCTGATCACGTGTCAAGGGGGGTGGAAAGAGACGCATTACTCCCTCCTAATATTCTGTGTGTTGTATACTACTTTTTGCAATTATTGTGTCGCACTACGTATATATCTATATACTAGTACTCGATATTATATTCCAGGGAGTAACGTGATTACTTAATGTTTTAGTATCAATGTTTTTTTTGTTTTTTTTTTTGTAAGTGGCAAATGACCATAGTAATATAAGTGTACGGCAAAAAGTGTAATCGACTATACATAGCGTAGTATTCAAATGTATGGGACGTTATCTGAAATTTTTTAATATACCACAGGAATGCTCCACCTACCAATCGACGGAGGACAATACAATGATAGAAAGACAGAGGAAACAACAACAAACAAAGGCCCACAAAACACTAAACTGAAAACTAAAGATTGAAAGAATTTCGTTGTTCTGGAAAGATAATCAGGTACGTACTGCTCCACTACTGATTTCTATTAGTCGCGTAAAATTATTTGAATATTTACGGTCAGTTTTTTATAATTGAAACATTTCAAGCATCTATCTTTGCATAAATGTACCAAAAAGTGTCAGGTGCTTCTGACGGGTAATCATTTCCTGCTTCATTAATGGCATCCGTCATGTTCAATCACGTTTAATAATAATCAACAAGCTTACCTCTTTAAGAGTGAGTTTTCCATCTCCATCTCCATCCATTTCTTTGAATGCATTTGATATCTGTTCCGTGGGAACTTCGTCTCCCAAAACATAATAACATAACACAAATACGAGAAGCAACACGCATATACGTTTCTTCATTTTAAATAAAATTAGTAATTTCGTGTGTGGTATATACACGATAGTGAATATGGACATTTAAAATTCCTTATCAGTAATGCCAAATTAGCGAGATTAGACCTTACACGTGTACATTACTTATTGACTTAGTGAATTGCTGATAATTATCATATATTGTGAATTGCTGATAATTATCATATATTGTGAATGGATAATTATTTGTGATAAAGTTGTCAGTGCATGCGGCAGACCGGTGGTTTTCTCCGGTTTCCTCCACCAATAAAACTTACCACCACGATATAACTGAAAATTTGTTGAGTGACGTTAAATGCAATAACCATGGCCCAACCCAATTTTCGTGGTGTCGTGGGAAGTATTAATTTACGAAATTAAGAACATTTATCACCATATAGATATATACTGGATACAACAGGACAATCACGAATTTACGTATCCACCAAAATACCTTTAACTAGATTGACAAGACGGGTGCCACTAGTGGAGCAGGAACTGCCTATCCTTCCGAAACAACTGACTCCACCCCGGATTTTAGTGGGGTTCGTGTTACTAGATCTTTAGTTTTATATCCATGTTTTGTAGATCGTTGTTTGTCATTTTGTTCTTTTTCTTTTGGCCATTGTGTTGTCTGTTCTTCTTCGATTTACGAATTGTGATTACCTCTTTCGTATTTTAAACTCGTCTAATCTAAGGTTATATCAGAGTACGAAACAAAAGACATCGATCGACCAACAGAAATAACACAAACGAGAAAGGCCTAAAACAACGGTGTTTATTACTGACGTTTTATAATATCAATCTCCTTCAGCATCGCTTTAACAATATGTAATGTTATTATATCTTGGTCTGACAGTCTGTATTGTGTGTAATAGTTCACACTTCTCTTCGGAAACCTTCAGAGTTCGTCGTGCTTCGGAACGAATTCATCAAATCCTATAAATCCATCTCTATTTTTATCGTGTACCTCAAACAATTGTTCGATGATACTTTTGAATAGGTCTGAGCCTGCACTATATCCAACATTATTAGCAGCTAAGTATACGGAGATCTGTGAATAGTGAAAAAAAAATATTTAAAGCTAAAATAAAAATTGCTAACCAAAATAAAGTAGTAATAGTTGGGTGATAATAATAACTGTATCTGTAGATCCGTTGGAGATTCAATTAACCAGAGTGAGAGGGTTGGGATCCCAATTAACCGGTATAATTCCATCCTATGTAATGGGTGGGAGGGTTGGGATCCCAATTAACCGGTATAATTCCACCCTATGTAATGGTCTTTCAGTGTTTGTTCAGTTATTTTAGGAGAGATTTAAGGATTGATCGAAATGTTTGTTCGGTTCATGACGAAATAACCTCAATCAGGTTGTACACACCGGGTAACCCACGTAGTGGGCTAGGCAAGGGTATGTACAACCTGATTGAGGTTATTTCGAATGAACCGAACAAATAATTTCGATCAATCCTTATAAATTAATTCAAACTTTTTTGTAATGATATTGAAAAATATATCTATTTTTCAAAATAAGGCCAATAATCGGAAATAAATTTAAATAACCCCAAAGGTGCCTCATTTAAAGAAAATCGCCTGATGACAACGGCACGCGACGCCTTGGGAACGACGTCTATTTTCAGATTCAGTACATACGAAAATAACCTCAACTTTTTAAACCAATCAAAATACGTATTTAATGACATGTGACTAAAATTGATTTATATTTGTTTGTTTTGTTGATATTTG
>MJUT01043821.1:180942-196997 GCA_002080005.1 Gigantidas platifrons
CACTGCTTAAATGTTTAAATTGAAATTAATCATGTAAAGTTAATCAGAAATTGTTTTTATTGATAAACAATAGATACTTACCTTTTTAACCTTTGAAGTTATTAAAAGTAATCAGTGAGTTATTATCTTGATAGGGGTTATTGTAATTCTTAAAAAAAATGCTTCAATTGTTTATAATATCTTCAAGTACCAAAAATAACTTATTATGAAAAACAATATTCAAAAATAGCAGTACAATAAGTTCAAAATGTGTGCAAAGATACAAATATATAAATATGGTTTGAGGTAAAAAAAAAAGAAAAAAAAAAAGTCTTGAATCATGTTATAAAATACAAAGAAAATTGTACATATCCGAACAGTTAAACAAAGAAACAGAAAAGAAATACATATGACACAAACAAAAAAACATTAACTTATAATTTTCATTATTGGGGGGCTTTTTGTCGGGGGCCTTTTGTCCTAGACCCATTCAAAATAAAGCATACGACACTGTCGTTACAGTTCAAAACAAAACATACCACACTGTCGAAACAGATCAAAACAAAACATACCACACTGTCGAAACAGATCAAAACAAAACATACCACACTGTCGAAACAGATNAAAAAAAAAAAAAAAAAAAAAAAAGTCTTGAATCATGTTATAAAATACAAAGAAAATTGTACATATCCGAACAGTTAAACAAAGAAACAGAAAAGAAATACATATGACAAAAACATTAACTTATAATTTTCATTATTGGGGGGCTTTTTGTCGGGGGGCCTTTTGTCCTAGACCCGTTCAAAATAAAGCATACGACACTGTCGTAACAGTTCAAAACAAAACTTACCACACTGTCGTAACAGTTCAAAACAAAACATACCACACTGTCGAAACAGATCAAAACAAAACATACCACACTGTCGAAACAGATCAAAACAAAACATACCACACTGTCGAAACAGATCAAAAAAAAACATACCACACTGTCGAAACAGATCAAAACAAAACATACCACACTGTCGAAACAGATCAAAACAAAACATACCACACTGTCGCAACAGTTCAAAACAAAACATGCCACACTGTGAGAACAGTTCAAAACAAAACATACCACACTGTGAGAACAGTTCCAAAATCCAATAGTAAAATCGTAGACAGATGGAATATTGATACGTCTATCACAGAAGTACATGACAGTTCACTTTCCTGGCATAGTACAGGTACGTCAATAAAAAGTGGCGGGAGTAAAACTAGTTTTATGGGCCCGAACATTTCCCGTTTCGTGAACAGATGCGGTCAAGTAAGTGCTTTTCACGTGTGAGTTGAATAATAGAGCTTTCGAGAACATGAACGTGTTAAATGTTAAACTGATTTGTTTGCTACTAGCAATCAGATTGGTCGACGAAATCACAGCCCGTGTTTATCATGACATTAAATAATCATATAACTGCGGTACTCGAATCTGATCCGTTACCGGGTTTCTTCAGATCTCTTTCCCCGTGAATATCGGCAAAGAGGGAGCAAATGAGAGGTGTGATTTTAATCAGATTGTGATATTTATTATGTATTTGACCGGTATTAGCAATGAACCAACTAAGTGACCTCTATGGCGATAGATGACCTTGTGTTTCGTTAATGGTCCAATATGACTACCATATCAGACAAGTTTGAAGATGACTAACAGATAATCAGAACCCGTAAATCGAGAGACAGACAATACAATGGAAAGCGAAAAAAATGACAATGATCTACAAAGCACTACGCATAAAACTAACTATTGAGAAACACGAACCCCACTTAAACAGGAGATGAACTCAGATAATATTCATGTCGTTGATCAAGACGGGTACCACTAGTGGAGCAGGAACTTCCATCTCTTCCAGAGCACATGAGTTCAACCCCGAATTTATAGTTGTGATCGTACTGCTCAATCTTTAGTTTACTATGTAGTATTTTCTCGACCATTGTTTGTCTTTTTGTCCTTTTTTCTTCTGGCAGCCATTGTATTGTATGTCCTTCTTCTGGCAGCCATTGTATTGTATGTCCTTCTTCTGGCAGCCATTGTATTGTATGTCCTTCTTCTGGCAGCCATTGTATTGTATGTCCTTCTTCTGGCAGCCATTGTATTGTATGTCCTTCTTCTGTCAGCCATTGTATTGTATGTCCTTCTTCTGGCAGCCATTGTATTGTATGTCCTTCTTCTGGCAGCCATTGTATTGTATGTCCTTCTTCTGGCAGCCATTGTATTATATGTCCTTCTTCTGGCAGCCATTGTATTGTATGTCCTTCTTCTGGCAGCCATTGTATTGTATGTCCTTCTGGCAGCCATTGTATTGTATGTCCTTCTTCTGGCAGCCATTGTATTGTATGTCCTTCTTCTGGCAGCCATTGTATTGGCCATTGTATTGTATGTCCTTCTTCTGGCAGCCATTGTATTGTATGTCCTTCTTTTGGCAGCCATTGTATTGTATGTCCTTCTTCTGGCAGCCATTGTATTGTATGTCCTTCTTCTGGCAGCCATTGTATTGTATGTCCTTCTTCTGGTAGCCATTGTATTGTATGTCCTTCTTCTGGCAGCCATTGTATTGTATGTCCTTCTTCTGGCAGCCATTGTATTGTATGTCCTTCTTCTGGCAGCCATTGTATTGTATGTCCTTCTTCTGGCAGCCATTGTATTGTATGTCCTTCTTCCAATTGCGACTTCTATTACACATTTCCTATCTTCAAATTTTGACAATAGAAGTATAAAGTGTTTAAAGAGTATGGGTTATCGAATAATTTTGTAATGTAAATCAAACTACTTACCTTTGGTAAATGCAAAATCGGGATCGTTTGACTCATACCAGTATCTGTCTCCTGTTTTAAAGAGTTCGAACTGTTTACCTATCACGCATGCGAATGTTGGACCCACGGAACCTTTCGAACCTCTCTCAAATAAACCACCAATAAAGAAATCAATGTCGTCAACATGGCTGAAAATAAAATTGTAATGAGAAGCTGTCATCACAACCTGACCTTTTATACATTGCCTCCTAGTATAGATAGTAAAACAAACGTAGATAAATTGGGCCGTTGTGTTCGAGATAGTAGGGTAGTTTCGACTGCCTATGCGATCAGTGGCTATCACCACTAACATTGTGAGTTCGAACCCCGTTCGTGGAGAGGTGTACTCGATACAGCATTATGCGATAGAGTTTGTCAGTGACTTGCAACAAGTCGGTGGTTTACACTGGATACTCGGTTTCCTCCACCAATAAAACTGACTGCCACGATATAACTGAAATATTGTTGTCAATGGCGTTAAACACCATTACCATTACCCCTATTATAGTAGTCACAAACAGCAGACGATAACGCAAAATTAAGGTTACTGAAAAGTGTGCAAATAGGTTAACAATTTACAAGATCCCATGACCTATTAGAACTTTAGGAAAAAATATTATCACTCCTGAAAAGCCGCATGTGACGCCTTTGGAAGACAATTCGACCTATCAAAGGGCTAGTCTACCGACACGCCGTTTAACAGGTCCACCTATGACCGCCTCACCTTTTAGCATTTGAATTGTCCTCCAAAGCGCCATATCCTTCCTTTGAGGAAAGTAAGCTAAGATGATCCTCTCTCACGCG
Organism: Gigantidas platifrons; assembly: GCA_002080005.1. NCBI lineage: Eukaryota > Metazoa > Mollusca > Bivalvia > Mytilida > Modiolidae > Gigantidas > Gigantidas platifrons. The sequence continues at coordinate 184,552 of MJUT01043821.1, forward strand.
CCTTTTACCTGATATTTCCCGACGGATGACAATATTAAAATGAGAAATCTTACTTGTATACAGATGCTAGTTGCCATCTAGATCTCCCAAACTCGCTGAAACTTTTAACTTTCTTCAAACCACAAAACTCTCTCCATTTGTTGTATCCCGGAACACCTTGATCTCGTCCTCTTTGTATATTTAATGAAAATAAATCTTTCCCGGGTGGTGATTTGAGAAAAAACATTTTGTCATGAATTGCATCCACTACCAAGCTTAAAATAAATAATACTGTGTGAGTGAGTGATAATTATTTAACACCAACTCAACAATTTTAAGGCTATATCATGGCAAGAACAAGTTTATTTTCGATGTGATGATGATGATGATGAGATCCTTTCTGTTCTAGATTATCTCGCTTAGTTGGAGTTTTATAATGCTAGCTCACTTAAATAACAGTACGCGGACAGGCATGTCGCCCCACTCATCGTGATTCCGAGGCAACCAATCGTTGATCTTTATCCTTACTGATGCGTGCTTATCGTTACAAATACCAATTTCCTAGTCTTTGGTTTATCTCGATCGGGGCTCGAACCCACGATCTTCCGCATTCGAGACGAGCACACTAGCGATGTGGTCTATAATCTGCATGTAAAAACATACAAATCACGAAAATATTGAAACTATGATATCTTTTGTCAGTTTTGGCTGGTTTGTTTATTTGATTATTATTTTATTAAGAAAACAATATACTTGATATATATATCATTCCGAAAACACTTGAAATAAAACTATTCTTAGTTGTATACAATGAGAGAATACACATCCAACAATTATTAAGAAAAGATAAGACTTAGTATGTAAATGAACATTAGAGGTTTCTACAATTTTACACTTCGATACAAAATAAAATAAAGGAACAGTGCTTATTTCACAGACACTGTAATAAGATTGAGTGTATATCAATATGTTTAACAAAAAAAAATCTTTAAATTGAAAATTGACGGAGAGTACAAATTAAACATTATCGCATACAATACGTTCACAACTGTATAAGAAAAATATTAGGATACTTAAAGGTCCAAAATAAAAGGGACTAAAGGACAAACAGTGATCTACAAAACACTACACAGAATATTAAAGATTGAGAAACATCAACCCTCCTAAAAACCGCGGTTGAACTCAGATGGTCCGGAAGGGTGAGCAGCTCCTGCTCCACGTGGGCCCGCGCGGCTCAATGAGTTAGGTAGTTGGATTAACTAACAACTCATACAAGTCTATCATCAATACGGTGTGGGTTCGCGCTCGGCTTTGTGAATTACAAAAAGGGTGCAATCGACTCGCAACCGCAAGTGATAAAGTTTTCCAGTTGCTTGTTCATGGTCGGTGGTTCTATCCGGCTTCTTCCACTACTAAAACTGGTCGCCATGAAAGAGCTGAAATATTGCTGAAAGTGGCGTTAAACACCATAAAAATCAAAAATCAGATCCTGCTCCACTAGTTGGACATATTGTATGGTAATTGGTTTTACAACCACATGTGCAATCAGTGTCTATCACCAATAAAGTTGTTAGTTCATAAATCGCTCATGGCGAGGTGTACTCGATATAACGTTTATGCGATAAAGTTTGTCAGTGACTTAGCGGTAGATTAATGATTTTCTCAGGGTATTCCGGCTTCCTGCAACAATAAAACTGACTGCCACAATATAGCTGAAATACTGTTGAAAATAGCGGTAGGCACGATAACCATAAACACATACTTATCTATTTTCATTGCTGGCTTAAATGACAACCATCTTGCTAAACCTGGGACGTTAGCGCCTTCGTTTATTTGTAATAGATGAGGACTTTGCAGATGGTCTTCTACTTTGTTCACAACAACTGTTGTGAGGTCTTCATAGAGAAGAGACTCTTCTGCCATTATCTGTGAGTGTCCATAACGATATGGGGCAATTGCAAACCCATTTCTAATAGAAGCATCAACACTGGAATTATAAATGTTTGCAAAGCCACTTTCTTTTGAGAACAAACTGAACTTGCTCATCGTTCTTCTATCTACTATGGTTGGCAGGAATTGGTTATATGTTATATGTTGCACCATTGCTATAACAATTCTGCGCGTTTCCTGAAAAACTGTCTCATTGTTCCAGTGTGGATTTATAACATGCAGTTCATTGGCGATGCGGTTGTGTTCTCGTACAAATGCCATATGGTTCAATTCCAGGTTAGGCGCTACGCTATTCCGATTATCTCCTAAAACAAGAGTTAAGATGTACAATGCCTCTATTGTTATTGATATCAATGTACAATCATCTTCAAATACAAGTCACTTATTGCAATCACGGCCGTAGGCCGGGTCTGTATAAAGTGAGGCAAAGGGGGGTGAATTTAGACAAATTTTGAAGAAAAAAAAATATTTGCTTTCAAAGGTTATACTTGCCGTTTCAAAAGTGAGGCATTTGCCTCCATTGCGCTACGGCCATGGCAATATAAATTAAGTACAAAAACTAGTTTACACTAACAAGGAAGCTACTGAACCAAGGGTTCCTAGTGGTAAGTTGAAGTCATCACTTTGAAGGTCTTACTATCGCCACGATGACCTGGTTATCCGTTACGGAATATTTGTATCACAAATGACCACGGATATATTCCGTTTGTCGTATCCACAATCCGGTCCTTTCCTCATTCATGACTTATCATCGGGTTTGTAACACGAGTGTCACGCGTGGAGCAGGAACTGTTTAACCTTTTGGAGCACCTGAGTTTACCTCTGGGTTTTAGTGGGGTTCGTATCGCTCTGTTTAATGTTTTGTAGATCTTTGTTTGTTCTTTTGTCTTTTGTTGGTCATAGTGTTGTCTGTCCTTCCATTAAGGCTTCTGATTACCCTTTTGAAATCTACAAATTATTCTTACGCAGGTCAGACTTGAAATATGCATCAAGTTTTAATTCCCGGTCAACTTCAGGGAATAAAATAATCAATAGAATTATAATCTCGTCTTGTATGTTATCAATATCAAGCGTAAATATCTAAATTAGTCACCCACAATCATGTTCACTCCCCGTTTTAGTGGGGTTCGTGTTACTCGATCTTTAGTTTTAAGTGTAGTGTTTTGTAGATCGTTGTTTGTCCTTTTGTTTATGAATGACGTTCGATACGTCAGTGGTTTTTACCGAGTTACTCCGGGTTCCTCCACCAATAAAACTGAAATATTGTTGAAAGTGGCGTTAAATACCATAACCGTCAACTCTATAGCTTGAGATAAATCACCTGTAAAAGGACATCTGTCAGAAGGAACTAATTTCAGACAGGAACCTCCGTCAGTAGTTGGTAGAAGTTCACCAGGGTCTGTTTTCATTAGAACTAATAATACAGATTAGTACATTAATACTTCGTCCCGTATCATCTTAATATTGTATGTTCAATATTTTATTCCAGAAGTTTGATGACCTATTTAGGCTGCTCTTCCTCGATGAGAATTAATATATTTGGATGTTCATGACTAATTGAGATTAAATCTGTTTAATATCGATTTAACACCACCACATTTGTGTGCCTGTCCCAAGTCAGTATCTGGATTTCCAACTTCATATGTAGTGGTATTTTTTGTGTTCAGTGACTTCAGTTAGGATCAGAGATGAGTGTACGTTTTGTTGATATTGGTGAAATTGATAACCATCACTGTTTAAACTTTCTTTTCATAAGATAGATAGTAGTATGAAATAAGAATAGTGTTGCCTTAGTAATCTGTATCCCTCTTCCATTCCCTCAGAGAATGACAGGTCATGCGACTGATGACAGCAGTGGCAGAGCAGCATGATTTAGTACAAGCATCAATACAATTGTTAATCTTGTATATCATATTTATATTAGAGGGATACAGATTACTGAAATACTGCTCGCTGGACGTTATGCAATAATCAAGTAATTACTATATCCTACATGTACAAGAAGTTCTAAGCTAAAGTGGCATGTTTATCAGGGTTTGTTCTTCGCTAACATCCCACATGAGCATACAGTAATATTTTATATCGAGCCAAAGACTAAGCCAGTGTACTTGAGTTCACACCTGGTTTTAGTGGGATTCGTGTTGCTCGCGCGTTAGATTTCTGTGTAGTGTTTTGTTAATCGTTGTTTGTCCGTTTTCTTTTGGCAATGCTATTGTCTGACCTTCTTTGTTTTACGGTTTCTGATTACCGCTTTGGTATCTTCAAACTTTTCTTACAGAAATTAAGTAAGCAGTAAAATGAAAATTGTGCCTTTTCCGTCGACGCTGAATTATAAAATTATAAATAATTGAACACTGTTGATTTATTATAGAGTTTGGTTGTCATTCACTGCTGTATAGATTCCCTGTTTTTGTCTGAAACCTGAGGTAATTGAGACCGAATGAAAACTTTGTTTTTATCATAAAAGATTTAAAAATTTTAATTATAATTGTTACTTCACAGAAAATTCTTTCAAATCATTTAAATTCAAGGTTTCAAATTTTCGTGGTTACAGTGTGCTAGTATTGTAAAAATTGTATTTTCATTGATATGTAAATTCGTGAATCCCCTGTTGTAATCAGTGCATACGTATATAGTGAGAAATATTCGTTGAATTTGTAATTCCGTGGTTTGATACTATCCACGAAAGCCATGAAAATTGGTGTACCACAGTATTCGAATTTTAATTGCTAGTTTTAAACCACGAAATATAGAATTCACCGAATATTTGTCGCCATGCTTGTCGTATACACCTCCGGGTCCTTTCCTCATCCACGACTTATTACGGGGTTTGTATCTAGATTAACACGACGGGTGCCACTAGTAGAGCAGGAACTACCAACCCTTCCGGAGCACATGAGTTCACCCCCGGTTTTTAGTGGGATTCGTGTTACTCGATCTTTAGTTTTATATGTATGTTGTGTAGACCATTGTTGTTCTTTTGTACTTTTTATTTTGCCAATTGTGTTGTCTGTTCTTCGATATACGGATTCTGATTGCCCCTTTGATATCTTCAAACTCTTCATATAAAATATATGGAAATGGGTTGACGAAATTACGTATCCACGAAAATACAATTGTTCATCAAAGCACGAAAACTTGTTACCACGATATTCACCGTATTCACAGTAGTTTCTTATACTGTTTCAGAACGACCACTTACAACTGCCAGGTTCTCTAACTTTATCACTTTGTTCTTGTGTACTCCCGTACGTAAAACTGGCGTCAATGTAAGTAGTAATGAGGTTTATCTGCTCTCTGTAGTCTAAAAAAGGAATAACCACATGAAAATGACACATGCAACAAGTATACTATAAACTTTATTTTAAAAGGGTAGTAAATGTTTTGTTCTTAACAGTTTTCTTGCTCCCAAAAACTTAAATTATTAGACTTTCCAATCTTTTGATATTGAGCGTACCTGGTGAAGGTAATTCCTGAAATGCAGCGTGTGCACTAAATTATGCATCGTTTTTTTTTTGTTTTTTTTTTTGTATTATTGGATACGACGAAATATGTTTCAATAATTGCACCAGTCACACTAAGGAATCAGTAAGTACAACTAGTATGTATTACTAATAACAATAATATATCTGTGCAGCTACATTTGTTACGATCCTCCAAGTTGTAGACAAAGGGACATAATTCAGTAACTACATCGATCATTATTGTGAGTCAAAATCAATATTTGAATACCGCAAGCGACCTTTAGCTCAAGTATATAAGCAGGTCAGTTCCGAGTCCTATAAACTTTAGAATACGACGTAGCAGTGCGGAAGATCGTGGGTTCGAGCCCCAATCGGCTCATACCAAAAAATATCAAATTGGTATGTGTTGCTTCTCCGCTTAGCATTGAGGAGAAATAGCAAAAACTGGTTGGCTCGAAATTAGGATAATGTGTCCGAGTGGGGCGACATGTCTATCCGTGGACTGTTGAGTCTGTGAGCTAGCACTATAAAAATCCAACCGAAGCGTGTGGGTCTAGTATATTATCACCTCATTGGAAATTAACTTCCAGCTAAAGCGGAGTTGGCGTTAAACAACAATCACTCACTCTTCCGTGTTGACGTAATAATATTAGCTATTCCGAAGCTTCAAACAAAAGCTGTAATATACAGCGTTATTGGTGTAAACGGTAAGCGCTACCAAAGGGACAAACACTATTATTCATTCAAGCTCTATACTATTGTTATCCATTGGTAGGTGTTATAAAATAGCTATGTATAGTTGGGGGGGGGCTCAATGAGTTAGGTCGTTGGATCTAACAACTCATACAAGCCTATCACCAATACGGCGTGGGTTCGCGCCCAGCTTTGTAAATTGCAAAAAAGGTGCACTCGACTCGCAGCCGCAAGTGATAAAGTTTACCAGTTGCTTGCCTAGGGTCGGTGGTTCTCTCCTGGTACTCCGGCTTCCTCCACCACTAAAATTGGTCGCCATAATATAGCTGAAATATTGCTGAAAGTGACGTTAAACACCAAAATTCAAATTCAAATTCATTATACGTATATGTAATACCTGGTACATTGGCACCCGTAGCTTTCGATGCTCTCATGAAACTTTTACATCCACTCGGGAAACTGTTGTCATTCTCAGGAACATCAAAGGGAAAACAGATATCTAGACTGTAAATATAAAAAAAAACTTACCCTAAAACCTGTACTACTACCAAGATAAAATTTAACAGCTACACCAGTCCCATTCTTTATAAATAATACATTGTTCGCTGTATAAGTCGTAAAATATCATGTTAAGAAGAGTTTGAAGATACCAAATGCTTCTAGCCATAAAATGTCATTGATAATACGTTAATTGTATACCCACATTTTTTTTACTTATACAATGTAAACAGACAAAACCAGTCAAACATAAAAAAAATTGAAATAAAATAACAATGCACATGCATGAAAATTCGACAGATGAACTGGAAGTGCTATCAAGTGATTCAAAAAGGTAATACTCTGCTGTGCGTGCCATGTATGTATAAAAGTACACGTAATTTGTCGCTTAATATTAGGTTTACGAACATTTCGAAATGCGAGACTTACCGAGCATTTTACACACGTTCCTGAAGTGTCAAACTAGATAAAACGGTCCCAGTAACACCAAAATAAACCCCATAACTAATGACATTCAAGCAAAGAGTGGGGGTGGGGGCTCTGTGTCGTCCATAATCATCAGGTACTTGCCGACGTAGCGACCCATCATCCTCCTTGTGCAGTCAACGTTATTTGACTGCTATAAAACGCATTAATCGACAATATTAGTGCCCTGTTTTATAATAAAAAGTTTATGTATGCGAGGCTTTAAGACGAGGTTCACTTAGCCATTTCAGTTTTGGGCAGTAAATTTCATATTTTAGGACATGACATTAAAATTGTGTTTATCCTACAGAACAATCACATTAATCCATCGATTTTTATATTTTGAGTTAATTAATAAACTTATATAATTATCCCTTGATTGCCCCTTTTGAAATTTTCTTTCAACAGGAAATGAACTGAAATTACAACTAGTTTCCCAAAGCTCAACAGATAACATGTGACAGAGTTACCAGTAAAAAGCTATATTTTGGTCTATGACAGTATATAATAGAAATTTATCTATTCAATGCAATTTGCCCGCTCAAATAGAACAATTGCAGTATAAAATAGAATAATGGTATATCATAAAAACTGTCTGTTTTAACTTCGCCATTAATGGGTGCTAACATCAATGTTATACCTACTCTTGACTTTCTGGTTCTGAACTGTCACAGCAATCAATACCTAAAATAGAATATTGGGAAATCTATAATTTATTTGTTCTCGCCTTGAAACGGAGAAAGAAAAGCTAGCCAGGCCAGATGATCTCTTTTCTTACTGTTTCTAAAGCTCGTACAAATATATTTTATTTTTGCGGACAATGTATACGTACGATCAAAGTTTATCTGGATATCCTCGGGGTATACCATATCCTCTATAGGATCAAACCAAAGACTATGAAATTATTATTTGTCGTTTCGCCACTAAACAGAGGAGAAATAGCAAAGACTGGTTGGCTCGGTCGGAATCAGGTTGATGTGTCTGAGATAGCATTATAAAATCCTACTTAGCGTGTTTATCTGATACAAAGCGGACATCATTATCACATCNGATTGATTGATTGATTGATTGATTGATTGATTGATTGATTGATTGATTGATTGATTGATTGATTGATTGATTGATTGATTGATTGATTGATTGATCGTACGTATACATTGTCCGCAAAAAGTTTATCTGGATATCCTCGGGGTATATCATATCCTCTATAGGATCAAACCAAAGACTATGAAATTATTATTTGTCGTTTCGCCACTAAACAGAGGAGAAATAGCAAAGACTGGTTGGCTCGGTCGGAATCAGGTTGATGTGTCTGAGATAGCATTATAAAATCCTACTTAGCGTGTTTATCTGATACAAAGCGGACATCATTATCACATCATCGAATGTAACTTGTTCTCGCCATGATATAGCTGAAAAATTGCTCATTTATGCGTTTAACAACAATTCTGCAATCACTAAATCGCCATTAATCATCCTTCAGCTACTTGTTGGCAACGTATAAATAACTATTGTACATTGTCATGCAGTAAAAATAGGTAATTCAAAACAATACCTGAATCTATTTTCGTTTCGATAAAGTCATGTGCCACCAGTTGACCAAATGCCATGTTTTGTCCTGTTCTAATACTATCAAACTGGTCCCCATATCCTAATGATTCAGATGATAGAACATTTGAAATCAGTCGAGGACTCGGCAGTTTATCTGGATATCCTCGTGGTGTATCATATCCTATAATATATGTCAATGAAGTAAGTCATACTGATGAGAGATTGCAAGAAACAAAAATGCCAACAAGATGTTGCACGCTACGTCGTGCTAAGAATACCCCCACTCGTTCATTTGTAAGTCGCACTGTAAACAGGAAGTAGATGTGCGGTAAACCTGGAAAGGGGAGACACGGTACAAGTCACCATACCAAAGCCATATACCAAATATAAAATGATTTCTTCCAGTAGAAGCTGAGGTATCTGTTACGAAAGTGTGAACGGACGGACGGACGGACGGACGGACAAGGTGATTGCAATATAGCCCCCTCTCGACGAGTGGGGGTATAATTATTTTCATCTTCAGGGGTTCATTTGATAGGTTTGGTTTGGTTTATGGTGTTTAACGCCACTATTAACAATATTTCAGTCATATCGTGGGGGTTAGTTATATTGGTGAAGGAAACCGGAGGATCCGGTGAAAACCACCGACCTGTCGCAAGTCACTGACAAACTTTAGCACATAATGTTGTATTGAGTACACCTCGACATGAACGGGGTTCGAACTCACAACTTTAGTGGTGATTTACACTGATTGCACAGGTAGTTATAAATCCAAGTACCATACAATCACGACCACGACGGCCCCGGGGTGTATTTGAAGTTAATAATTGTATTCCTTTTAAATACGGTGGTGTATAATAGGGATTCCTCATATATCCCACACTGCGACATATCAGCAAAAGGGGGAAAGTGAGAGATGTGATTTTAATCAGATTGTGTATATCACAAACACCACTGATATCAATGAAGGCATTATATATTATCATATCCTACCGTCTTCATACGCCACCATTGGATTACCCTCCCAATCTATAAATCTTCTTTGTGGAGTATCAGCCTGTCCCCATGTAGAATGTATCAAGTTGTTACATGATCCATCGATTGTTCTGTACCTGGCATATCCTGGACAAGAATGCGTGGCTGATAACAAAAAAATGAGTTCGCACTTTATAGTAAAATGAACGTTAAATAGTGTTCACGACGCCTTTCTGGAATAACCCTCATCATGTATGCTCATAGCCAACAGATTTGAGTTCACACCCGGTATGCAATGGTGTTCTTTTCGCTCAATCCTTGTTGTTGGTTTTTTTTTTGTTTTTTTTTTGGTTTTTTTGTGTGTGTTATGTTGTGTAGATAATTGTTTGTTCTTCTGACCATTGTGTTCTTAGTCCTTCGATTTACGGCTTTGGGATCACCCCTTTGGGGGCCCGGGTGGCTCAATGCGTTGGATCTAACAACTCATACAAGCCTATCACCAATACGGCGTGGGTTCGCGACCGGCTTTGTAAATTACAAAAAGGGTGCACTCGACTCGCAGCCGCAAGTGATAAAGCTTACCAGTTGCTTGCCCAGGGTCGTTGGTTCTCTCCGGGTACTCCGGCTTCCTCCACCACTAAAACTGGTCGCCATGATATAGCTGAAATATCGTTGAAAGTGGCGTTAAAACACCAAAAATAAAATAAAGAAAAATGAAATCTTCAAGCGTTTCTTGAAAGTCAAGTACTTGTTAAAAAAAATGGAACAAGTTAATCAAAGGTATTAAACATTATAAGAACATCAGATAAGGCTAGCTATGTCTGGGGCAGATTGGCCTTAGATTTAATAGATTACATTATTTAGGAGCAGAAAATTTCAAACTCAAATATATGAAACAAAAAGAGGCCGAATAGGGAAATTTCTAATTGCTTAGACTGAACGCAAGCTATTGCGTTACTTTATGTAACGTCAGAAAAACGACGTTATCGACAATTTTCAACAATTTATTTTGTCTCTGCATATATCTATGGAGCCGAAGTTTCTCTTTGTTTCTGCATTTTATTTTCTGTGTCGTTCTTGTATTTTTTTGCCTGTTCTTGTTTTTTGTTAGTACTTAAGTTTTGTCGGATGCATTTTAAAGACTTTATGAATGTAACATTCATCTCTATAAGACATCAGCAATGAATTCTGCTGAAGCCGATTCTAAGGGTCGTCTTGAACTTACTATAAGGTATGAGCAATTGATCATTGTTGAAGGCCTCATGATGACTTCAAGATGAAGAATAGCAATAAAAGCGTTGTTCCATTGCTTTGTTTACCATCTGTTCATTTGGATTTTGTTTCATGTACATTTACGCCATATCTCTTCGTTTTTCAGAGATATAATTGTCTAAAGATAATTCAACCATCACTTTAATTATCTAAACTCTTTATGATATCTAAATGCAATTGCTCTGGTATAGTCACAGTTTTGTTGGGAGTTATTTCAATGCAAATGTAACGCACAGACCTAGTATAAACAATAGCTGGTTTGTTTGAGATCAGCTTATACAATAAAGTATTATTCGTACTTCTGTCATAGAAAAAACCTTCAACAACTGCAGCACCAGCCGGAAATCTTCCGCCCCAAACATCGCACCTTTCCCGTTCTAAAACACGAGATTTCTGATTTACTTTCATTATATAGTACTCGTAGTCAGGGTCGTCTGCCAAAACCGCTATGACCGAACCAATTTCAACAAGATTTGAAATATTTTCCCTCAAAGCCACTTCTTCCAAATCTGTGTCACTCTGATCAAGATTTCGAGAACTAATTTCTTTCATTTTCGGCACTTTTGATTGTCCTATGAATTTCTTGTTTTTACAAATTTGGCTACACGAATTTCGGATTAAACAATGTTCACAGTCATAGCAAGAAAGATGGTTTGTAATAAGTTCTCCTGGACAACTATCATGCGCAATAATTTGGTGAATTTTCCGATTTTCCGTTATAGGTCTATAATTGATACAATTATTACGCGGAATTACTTCAACGTATTTAAAGATTCGCCTCTTGTATATACCGGATTTGGGGGTTCGCAAAGTATCAAAACAAAAGTCGTAAAAGTCTTTGGCACATTGAATTTTGGCTTTTCGTTGGAGAACTGCAAGATCAGCCTGCTTTTTTAAAAAACCTCCAGCTGCATCTTGTGGACCTTTGGTGTGTGATGTTTCGTAACAATTTCGTATTAAAGTTTTGTAACCGAGTTTATTCTTACTTACATCTCCCATGCAGAGTCTACTTTTATACTGAGCAGAGCAACCATCAGTCCACTCGTGCATGCACGTAACATTTGCTGGTAAAAATTTCAAATAATCCGAAATTTGGTTTTGACAGTACTGTGTAAAACTTCTGTCGTGTTGCGTATCGGGACTTATGACAAAAAAACTGTTCAGAAATAATGTTTGGAATAAGAGCAGAACTTTCCATTCCATCAAGTTCTAGAATAGCATGTCGATATAAAATGGAAACATGGATACTAACTTCGGTTTTTTTGAAAATATGAAGACTGAATTTCTCGTTGGTCTGAACAGCGATAGTTTTCAACAAAATCATGTACACAAATAGCATGATCAATAGGAATCATTCACCGCTTCTCCCGTTTGGTGACGCTACTGTTCCATAAGTGGTTAATTGTGCGTTTGAATCACAAAGACGCTTGTATCTTAACGTTAACCTAATGAGGGCACTGACTTATAAAACTTGGATGGTGCAAACATTGAAGCTTAACTAGTACAGCGCGGGTGATATTACCTGTTAGAAGTATAGATTTAGTTGACGAGTATATGTAAAATAAAAGTAATATCTTTAAGTCGCAAGAAAAGAGTTTT
>MJUT01043821.1:201283-215878 GCA_002080005.1 Gigantidas platifrons
AAAAAAAAGAGTAAAAAAAATATAGTATATACAGTCGCTTGAAATAAATAATAAAAAAAAAGAGTACAAAACATATTTTTTTTATTTAAATCATTGAAATTCAAGCGACTGTGATTGGCGCTTCGACTTGAAAATAAGAGAGCAATTCATCGTTAGCGCATTTTCTCTTACATAATTACATATACATATATTGATAAATGTTTATTGAAATGAATATGGTTTAATACAAACAGACCCTACAAATGACATTGTTGTTTACTCACTTTTTGGCTGACAAATAACAGTCTGTAATGATGCATTCCGTACATTTACCTTTTCAATGCAGCAAAGTGTATCGTTTACATGACCAAAAAATCAGGATAATTCCTTTAATTTTAGATTTCAGATTGGGAACGATCGACAATCGAAAATACTACTTGCAAACTTGGGGAGAATTGTTCTTTTTCATTATTATTTTTTTTTTCGGATAAAAACAGGAATACGGGATTTTCTTCTAGACATCTACTCCGCTTACAAAAGTTTTGTATGAACAGCCGCTTTAGAACTGGAAGTTTCTGGATCCAATGATATCGTTTTGATTTGCCTTTATATTAATATAATTGATTAATTTCTGGCAACCTCGATGAGCATTGAATACATAAACTTGTGTACATTCTTCTGTTATATTAATATTAATATATATAACAGGGATATTTATTCCTCTTCATGATTGATAGATGATAAACATATCTTAATTTGGGTTATCTCAGAAAAATCGGGCAAATTTTCATCAGTGAAAAAAAGAACAAGCGTCTAATATAATTTTATGTGGGATGGGATTAATTGGAAAAAGGGGGGATAAATATTTTACTGACAAATAACCGATAAAATGAATTATATGAATAGGGCTTTTTTTCACACTCCAGATGCACTCCCTTAAAAATACTTCTACCAAAAGTAACCACGCGTGGATGATGACGCACAACTCCAAGTAATGATAATTATTATAGATCATTTTAATTTACATGCATTAGAAATGTTCTCCCTATACAGATACGAAAAGTTTAGGATTAAAGTTACGAATTTTTGTGATTAGCCATCTTGAAACCTGATAAGTTAGGAAGACATCCGAGCATTTCCGCAAACGTTCCGAAGGAATAACTGATAGTACACGAGCGCCACCACGCGTCAATAGGTGCGGGTGTAATCCATTAGTTTTTTTTAGCACCGTCACAATAACGCTAAAGCTATTTTTATATGTTAAATCCTATTTTAAATGCAATATTTTTTTTTTTTTTTTTTTTTTTTTTTTTTTTGCAAAAATGATCGTCTTAATGATCGTCTTGAGGGGCCTTAAAATTTGTTTGGTATCTTAATTCTACAAAAAGGCCATAATTCCGACACTGCATATTTGGAAAGTATATAGAATTTTCATTTTGTATCCAATTTTGATGGGGGTTTTTCTTTGAATTAATTAATTTGAGGGCTTCGTGTAATATGTCGACCGATTTCATCTATCTCTTACGGTTTCGGAGATAAACTCAACCGAATTCCAAAATTTGATGATTATCTTGATGGGTTATTGATGGACCAGGAAACAAATTGCTATATTAGTTCAAAAAGAGGTCTAAAAGTGACTCAAATTCCGTATTTTCACATTTTTAAGGCATATTTAACGCTTGAAATAGTAAAACAAGACAAATGTCCAATATACAATTGGTCAGGCATATTATTGTGTACTGTAATTACTGTGTGAAAACAAAATATTGTGTCCACATGTGCATTTATTTTTCACTTGATCACCTTTCTCTTTAGTTTCGCTCTGCGTAGCCCTTTATTGATATTCGAAATGAAAGAGTATAAATAGCCGAGGCCGCTGTGTTTGTGATCTCTTGGTAGTCTGATTTACAACTACCTATGCAATCAGTGCCTATAACTACTAAAATTGTGAGTTCGAATCCCGTTCGTGGCGAGGTGTACTCGATATTACAATATATGATAAAGTTTTTCAGTTTCTTGCGACAGGTCGGTGGTTTGCTCCGAGAATTCCGGTTTCCTCCACCAATAAAACTGGCCGCCGCGATATAACTGAAATATTGTTGAAAGTGGCGTTAAATACCATAACCATAACCATAGAAATAGCTAATCAGAAACAAAGGAAAATGGCGCTCATTTCCAAAAACATTAGTTCTTACCTTCAAATGTATCACAAAAGAAAAGCATCAATGCTAAAATATACATAAATATCTGACACATCATTTTGTTCACAAAACAATAGTGGCAACTCCAAAATAGGTGCAGATTTTATTTTATATACAAGAAATAATTGTATATTTGCATGCACATGTAAATCACAATTTATTTAAATTTAATTGGTTAAAATTTGATTGGATAAAATAAAACATATTTTTTAACTTAAGCAAAATATAATCATAATCATTCCGTTGCACTATTTAGCAGTTGCTTTCACATCATTGATTTTTTAACCAATTTAATGCACATGATTTATAATATAAAAATGCTAATTTAGTGACTATAATATTAAAATGGATGTCTTTCGTATATCAAAAAATTCAAAAACTGTATATAGGGTTTTAACAGTGTCTCTGTATTCAGTTAAGCAAACTGTCTTCCATACATCTATGAATTCCAAATTAATTTTGATCGTCCCGTTGGTCCTGACAAAGCCGGAAAAAAACGATCAAGGACATCTAAATAAAAAGACTAGCAACTACTTAAGAAACTGATTAAGATGTAAAATATATCTTCCATCCTTCAATGAACTCTTTATAATCTTATCTTTATAAATCTTTACTACTTATTTTGTTTATATCATGCAACGTTCAATAAACTTTTTTTATACTATTTTGTTACGGATTATGACATTTTTATAAAGTTTGACTTACTTTTTAGTTATTTTATGCATGTATCTGTGCATGTGGTAAATCTTATGGTTTATTTGAGTTAAATTGTGCATTTTATTACCAATTTCAACAAAATATAGATATAAACGATATTTTGATAAGTTTTGCAATAACAGAGGTACATGGTGACCTTCTAGAAATATTTTTTTATTTTATTTTGAAAGATACATAAAGATTATTAATGTATTTAGAAAGAATGAAAACGCAAGTAAGGTATAAGAAGTCATATTTGAATATATTGTTTCATCTTCACGTACATGACGTAGCTGTCAAAATTAAAAAAAAAAAATGTTCCGCTCTAAAATTAATGAGAAGTTGTTTATCTGTTGTTATTCGTGTTTCTTACTGTATAGCATAAACTTTCACAAAAGGTCTGTCGATACCAAACAACCAGTGCCGGATTTATCTATAGGTTCAATAGGCTGAAGCTTAGGGCCTCAAAATTTTGGGAGCCTCCGGCCAAGGTGTATAATATGTTTAACTCTGTGAATGGACTTCACACTTAATGTATTGTATTTTCTAAACAACCCTTCAGTAATTTTCCTTACACAGTTGAACTCCATTTCAGAATATTACAGAATTGTATACACCCCTCATCATCTTTACCTTTATTGAAATTGATTAATATCTTCCTCCAATCGTGATTGTGGGAAATTGGGAGGGGCCTCACAAATGGATTAGCCTAGAGCCTCTCTTTATCTAAATCCGAAACTGCAAACCACATAAATAATTAAAAAAGAAGGGTAGTAGAGACATTAAGTCAGGTATATTTAGGGGGCCGTCGTGGCCGTGATGGTATGGTAGTTGGAGTTACTACTACTTGTACAATCAATGTCTATCAACACTAACGTTATGAGTTCGAATCCCGCTCATGGCGAGGTGAGCTCGATACAACATTATTGACCGGGTTGGCACATCTCTTCCCTCATTTTTCTATGGTTCTTATCTGTTATGGAACTGGTTCCCATCCTGGATATAGCTGAAATAATGTCCCCTGGACGTTAAGCAATAACAAATAAATCATAAGTATACCTCCAACGAACTTGTTATAACAGGAACCGCCTCCCCTACTTCATTTCTTGACATTGACCTCAATTTTGTCACAAATTGTCATCTCTGTTAGACGACTTCAATTTTACAATTAAAAATTTTCACAGCTCATACTTACGCTCAAGCTTGCAATTTGTATAATATTTTGACTTTTTACAACCTCTCCGTTTTCTGAAGAACTAAACTATTAAATGTTTAGAGCATCATCTCATCTTTGAACGGTATTTCGGAAGATATCAACACCTTTCAAGAGGAACAGTATTGTCAGTTGCGTTCAGATGAGAACAGATGGTACAGGCAATTATATTGTGGCTCAAAGTTGCATGACTATTATTCCCTTATTATATCTTGCAATCGCCTTTTGTACTATATATTATCCCCGGTTTGAAATTATAACAACTTTTGATTGGTTAAAACCCTGGCAATAAAAACCCATATTACCAAGTGTAACTAGCCATTAACCAATCAAACGTTGTTAAAATTTAAAAAACGGGGGAAATATGACGTTAAAGCTCTCGACGTTGCACTCCAAAATCAGTTAATTTTGGCTATATATTGAATATAAAGCTGTTACTTTGATCAACTGTAGGGTTCTACACCGGGTAAAAAAATATTCGAAATTTTCATATTGTTTACTGATTCTTTCCAAAAACAAAGAAAATGTCACTTTTACGTGTGTCACCGGGGTCCAAAATGTTTCATTTTTGACCATAACCTGGGATACATTCGTTATTTACGTTCCTATCCGTAGATATGGAGACTTTAAAATCCTTCAGTTGCCTGTACACCATTCGGCTACGCCTCGGGATGCACTTTGCTACTGCAGGGTGTTTAAATCTCCATATCTACGGATAGGAGCGTAAATAACTTATAATATGTAAATGACTAGTGAGGCCATCGTCTGTCTTTAATAGAAGTAACATTATATATATACGGGGGTTTATGGTATTTAAAGCCACTTTCAACAATATTTTAGTTATATCGTGGTGGTTAATTTTATTTGTGGCGTAAATCGGAGTAATCGAACAAACTTTATCACTTAATGTTATATCGAGTACACCTCGCCTGATATATATGACAATTTATGTGCCTGTAGAATAAATGTATTACAAGAAGAGTTTGAAGATACCAAAGGGGTAATCAGAATCCGTATATCGATGAAGAAGAACAGACAACACAATGGCCAAAAGAAAAAGTACAAAAGGACAAACAACGATCTACAAAACATACAGATAAAACTAAAGATCGAGTAACACGAACCCCACTAAAAACCGGGGGGGGGGGCCTCAGGTGCTCAGGAATGGAAAGCACTTCCTGTATAATGTACGTATAAAATCCATGTTCTTTGCCACAACGATCCACGCTCAGTAATATTGTGATGGTTGGTGTCTTACTCTCATGTGGAAATACTTTCTTGACTGCACCATTTAGGTTAAGAGGGTAGGTTTAGACCCATACAATTAGCTTAACACCGTCACTTTATATTGAAGTGCCTGTACTTGGCAATGAAAGTGAGCGGTCATGTATATGTGTTGAGGGTTGCGGTCATGAAGAAGATTAATTATCACATATTACAATAAGTAAGTGTTAAGCTCAATGTAATTAATTAATTAATTAAGACAAAACGTCAAGCATAATATACTTTCCTTTCATCGGTATAGCGAAAGTTATTTATTGGCTCTGCATCAGTATTTTTTCAATAATCTTTCAATCAATAACAAAAATATCATCCAACGTTAAATAACAGTGTATCTTTTTACATGTATGTAGATTGTTTCTTTTCACTTTAACTGCCAATACTTTTACCAATCTTGACTGTATTATATGAGTTACACGGCGACTATCTTATAAGAAGCAGGAACTGCTTACCCTTCGCGAACAGCTGAGTTCACCCCTGGTTTTTTTTTTTTTTTTTTTATGGAGTCCATGATGCTCAATTTTTTAAAGTTTTTTGTTTTGTCCTAATATGTGTCTTTCCCTTCTTAGTTCCGTGTTGTGGTGTCTGTTATAATTACCGTATTAAAACAATGTTCGGTTCATCTATACCTCCAGTGGTTTGTTAGGGGTGGGGGTCATGTCTTATTTACGTTATTTGTGTTTGTTTGTATTAAGTGGTGTCCAGCACATATTGTGTTGTGTTTTTATTATGTTGCTTTTTGCATCAGTACCCTAAGCTCTGTCCATAAAATAACTGTACTGTGCACAGGCCTTGGAATAACGTATGAGTTGTGAAATGTAAACTCCATACACTGGTGCTGCTGCTGGAATGTTGCTACTAATGAAAGGAAAATTGACTATTGGAAAAGTGAAGTCATCACGTTTGTCATGGAGTTTTGATTTTAATTCTTAGTTGTCGACTTCAAGTTGAAGGTCAGTAGTATCCTTTATTCCAAGTTCATTTTGGATAGATGACATGCAGATAAGCTCGTGAATCCTGGAATTATAACCTCTATTTGTTTCATATTTTCGCCTTGATCATTGAGATGTTGAAACATAATTCATATATATGGACTACTGCAAGCTAAGGTTGCACTTTTTAAAGGATATTGTGTAATTGATCAGCAAATGATATGTTGCAATATAAAATAGATGAATGATATGTTTACACTTGGTGCATTATGGGGTCTAAACAATAGATAACTTTCAATGGTCTATTATGAACGGTTATGGAAATACAGGGTCATACATACCCGAAATTTGCCAAAAAATGCTTGTTACGAGCGACCACTTCATATTTTCCCCATATTTAAAGGTGTAATACATTTTTCTCTCAGGAATAACAAAGTTAAAGTCAGCTTCAGTTTATAGAGAATTTTCTCTAGTTTCTGTTGGTATATAACATGTAGCACTTCAATATAATATCATTATCAGAGAAGATGTTAACCGAAGTATGATGGTATGTAATCGTTTTTAACAAAATAGTCATTCACAAGATTAACAAGGAATTATATGGAGTCATCTTCTTATTTATCTACATTATATACAGTTAAACTTTTGTTGAGAGTGTGAGGAAGAATTATGACAAAAAAGAATGGAGAGAATTCTGATAATTTTTTTTAATTCAAGTCTTCAAAGTTTGAAAAGACATTTTCCCAAACCCATGCTGTCCCATACGTAAGCCATATTTCCATGAAAAGTACATACTTGAAATATAAGATCTTACTTTTTACTTGAATGGTATCAAGGTACCTAAGTATAAATAACTTTGGTTTTGACTCGCCAATTAATGTAGACAAGACAAGACATCAAAGTCAATCTGAAACGTCCCATACGTAACACTTTTTTTTTTGTCCAATACGTAAGGTAGAAAATTTTCTCTTAAATTCCTTTACTGACTTGCATTCTTTGCATCATTACATCTCTAATACACTGATGACTACCTAAACATAGGTTTAACTCCTTATATCCATCCAAAAAGTTGTTGATAGAGATGTAAGAGTGTTTGCTCTTTCTTCCCAAACTTTACAAAATATTTCCATTTTGTCAAGAATAAGCTAAATAAACAGTCACATTTGTAAAAAAGTAGAAAACTAATAAATAAGAATACATTGCATTACTTTCTAAATTAAATGTAAGTGAAATCCACAACAAAATAAATATTGCAAACTTTTGTCCCATACGTAAGATATTGGGATTACACTATATAGTCCTACATGTATATGTGACAAAAAATATCAAGTTTTTCTTGTAAGAATGTGTCAAATGCTACAATTTTAATTATGAATACTATGCAATGTGTTGAATCAGCTTAGTCAGTCTAAAATTTGTTAATTCTTTGCAAGAAACAAGAATTGGCATTTGTATTTGCTTATTTTTTTGGAAAAAGAATAGTTGTCTGGTGATCCGATGCTGATTGTTTCATATAAAATTAACTTAAAGGGTCTAATAAACTATTTCTACCACCTGACTACTCTGAAACACTTGGAAAATTTAAATAGGATGTTTCTGAATTATTGAATTTTACTTCTGTATATGGGCTATGAAATCTTACGTATGGAACAAAATTGTAAAAAGAATTATTTTATACTTGTAAAAATGAGTCAAAAGCTACAGTTTTAATTCTGAACACTATACAAAATGCAGACTTCATAATGTAATCAGCTTATTCAGTCAGAAATGTGTTTATTTTTTGCAAGAAACAGGAGTTAAAATATATACATGTTGTTTCTTTTAAGGCAAAAAATGATGTCTTTGGTGATTCTTTCTCATCCTTTTTATATCAAATTTATGTAAAAGGTTTAGTTTATAATTTTGATCACCTTATTTCTTTGAAACAATTGGAAGATTTCAATATAGAATGTTATTGTTTCATTTAATTTTACTAAACATGGTCAATTAAATCTTAAGTATGGGACAAGAATATGGAAAATCAAACATTTAATAAAATAGTCTATTGTTAATTTTATGTATCAGATATCTTAATATATTTTTTTCATCGGTTAAAGGAATAGTAAAATTTCATAATCACTATGTTAAATGAAGAATAGTTTAGCTTTTGTGATCTTTAAAGAGAAAAAATCAACAATTTTTTTCAATTATTTTGAGGCAGCTTGAAAATGGGAAAATTATAAAAAGATATCTTACCAGAAAGCCCTGGTTGTTCTATAGTGTTGAAAGCAAGCTAGTTCTGATTTGAAAATATGATAAAACAATTGATAAAGTCTTTAGAGGAAAAACATAATAATAATCATAAGTGATTGTCCCATACGTACAGATTTTTTGACAGCATTATCTTTAAATATATTTTTTCAATTAAAATGATGGAAACTATCCCTGATCAGTTGGAATCTTGTAGGTATGATGTTTGTGTTCAAAAACAATTAAGATTTGGAATGATTAAAGGTGTTTAATTTTTCACCCTAAGTGGCCACTAAAAGTGCAACCTTAGCTTGCAGTAGTCCTTATGCATTATACCTTGCATTTCATAATTAAGTGTTTAATACTTCATGACTTTTTTGTGTCTTCATGCATTTTATTGCAACCAAAATCCTTGACATATTTTCCTTTCATTACTTTCTAATTTTAAAAATTGTTTTATATTTGCATTAATGAAAAAAATGAAGACACCGTTCATTGGTCATTAACAAAATCGTACGATCACGTTATACGTGATTCATACTTATTGTTCCATAGCCATAGCTATGTCATAATTTTTTAATTTTATACGAATGCTTCAGAATATATGTGTGTGTTATGAAAATATACTAGTAAATGTCAGTCGATTGAAAATAAAAATAAGAAAAATAAGAGATATATGTATGATATTTCAAATCCCAATATAAATCATATTTTAGACATTCGTGTTCGTATCAAAACTAAGGTTCTCCTCCCTCAGACATATGTGACCGTAGACGATTTTGTCTAGACCTGTTTAGACCCTGTGGTTTTCTTGATCCTAAAGACTTTCAGATGATTTGGCTTCCAAATATTTTATCTTTGAACGTTATTCCAGAAACGAGGTGATCTCGATACATCATTATGTGATAAAGTTTTCACTTACCTCACTGGGGTAAAGCTGATGACCGTAACTGCAATTACGGTCATTCCAAGATAGCGGACGTGGAATCGGGTAAGAATCTTTTTTGTCGATTAAATTGTTTCTGTAGTGTATTTTCAATGGCACATGCATTGGTACGATAGTAAATCACAAATTACGACTGAAAAATGTATATGATAGAGAAAATCCGATTTTAAAAAATCACTAAGATGACCGTAACTGAAAACTGAGATGACCGTAATTGCAGTTTTCAGTTACGGTCATCTTAGCGATTTTTTAAAATCGGATGTTCTCTTTCATATACATTTTTCAGTCGTAATTTGTGATTTCTTTGTGAAAAGTTCATAGATTACTATCGTTCTAATGCATGTGTCATTTAAAATACATTACAGAAACAATTTAATAGACAAAAAGATTCTTATCTAATTTCATGTCCGCCATCTTGGGATGACCGTAATTTACAGTTGCGGTCATCAGATTTACCCCAGTGTTACCTGCGGCAGTTTGGTGATTTTCTCCGGGTACTCCAGTTTACTCCACCAATAAAACTGACCGACATGATATAACTGAAATGGCGTTAACAACTATAACTCCCCCCTTTTTTAACTATTTGGTGTCTGCTTCATTCACTTTGTCCAGCGTATCATGACATATTTTAAATATTCTGTTATCCTGCACTCGTACTTTGTCAGCAGTCAAACTACATTGACTGAATAAATGTTTTACCTGATAAATACGGTCACTGACCAAAATATATAACTTTTTCTGATACTCCTTTCACATGTTACCTGTTGAGCTCTGGGGGAACTTTGGAGAAATACAAACGGAGATATCCAGTTCACTTCCTGTTTACAGAAGATATCAAAAGGGACAATCAAGGGATAATTATTTAATTTTATTACTTAATGCAAAATATATATGAATTTGTATGATTTTTTCCTGCAGGATAAATACAACATAAATGCAATGTCTTAAAATATAAAGTTGATGTGTATTCGGCGAAAAAGTGGGAAAAGGCTATGCGAAACTCGCCTTCATCCCAGTTTTTAAGCATCATACACATAAACTTTATATTTTAAGACACTGTATCATTGAATAGTGTCCGCCGTGAAATACTGTCCTCTTTTACAATTGACTCCTATGATAAAGTCCGAGGACGGAATAAAGCGCAGTGATGACTTCTTTCGGTCCATATAAGGTTTTTCATTTGAAATATAGCACAACAGGACACAATTTCATAGGACACTATTTTGCCTGACACCCGCACTAATATTGTATCTATATAAAAAACAATGACAACTTCAAACTTTTCTTGACTTTCGTATGACATGTTAGTTAGGTATACCAGCTACTATACGTTACGAATGTTTGAAGATACAGAAGGAGTAACCGGAAGTCGTAAATCGAGGGACATACTATAGAAAAGAGACTAAAGGACAAACAATGACCTGCAAAACACTACACAGAAAACTAAAGATCGAGCAACACGAATCCCATTAATTTTCACTCTATTAATTTTATTACAGTAATACACGTATATCACAGTGTCTGTGGAAATTAATTTGGACATGCCTGTCTTGATTAAAGCAGCTTCGATCTAAATACTTGTAATCGGAATTTTCATTTCCTTTTACACACTTCTTGTCAATTCACACGTCATCTGAATCGTTTTCAAAACTGAATCACGTGATGAGGTTCAAAATATAGGATGAATTACCAGACGCCATTACAGTTCATCGTGTTTTGGTACGAATTCTTCCTTCGTTATGGCTTTGTCTTTGTTTTTATCGTAGGAATCGAAAAATGATTGTACAATTTTTTTGAAATCATCTGAATCTTTATCTAATCCTAGTCCCTTTGATTGTAGGTACTTTGACACCTGTAAATGATAATGTTAACATAAAATTATGTTGATTACAGTGAAATCTGTCTAAATTGAACTCTGAATAAACCAGAACCTTGCATAAATAGAATTTTAAAGGAAGTCCTAATGCAGAACTTCTTTAAGTTAATTTAACCCGTATAAAGTGAACATATGTGTGTTCAGAGCAGACCTATATCACGGTGGTAAGACGTTACGGACACTTTCGGGGGGAAACGGCACATTTATAATAAAACAACGGACAATTCCGGATATTTTCTGGAAAGAGTGAAGTATGTTGCTATGAAAATGAAGTTTTTCTCTGGTTCTCCAAAACACTTTGTAAGCAAAACCTATTTCACAGAATACTGAATTGATTATAGTTTCGATTTGTTGTCGTTATTTTTAATTTCTATTAAACAAACAAGTGTTGTTTACGTTTTTGTCGTGTCAAAATTCAGTACACGTGTTATGTGGTTGGTAAATTTAGATAATTCGTAAAAGGAGCACCATTTGCTAAACTTCAAATATATATTTAGTACAATTAAAAGTACAATTTAAATTGCAACTCTAAGAGCTTTTTAGTATGCCTTAGGACAAAAGAAAAAAAATGTTCTCCAAGACAATCATTTTTAATGCGAAAAACAAAGTTGATTATGTTGAATATTTGAAAAAAAGTAATTCTAAACAAAATCTTTGATAATCCTTTCATTCCGTGATAAAGATTAAAATGAAAACACCTTTGTAAACCTGCTCGTCTTTGCTTAAATCTTCGATTTCCCGATCGTCATCCATCTCTACGCCATGTTTTTATCTGAAAAGGACCGTTGTTTCATCATAAATGTGTCGTTTCTACCGGAAGTGTCCGTAACGACATACCACCGTGTATATGGCCTAACTCCGTGAAAGGTGCAATATAGTAAAATATGTGACATCTTTCACGGTGTTTGACTCTTTTACTCATCCCTTTCTATCGTGTCAATGTTTGTATTCTTTGAGCCTGGGTAAGATAGAAAAGTATTTTTCGCGTGAATTAACGGACTATCCAGTCCAAGGGGTGAGAAAAATTGGTCCCTTTGAATTTCCGTTTATACACGTTTCACTGTACTTGCTGTTAAAGAAAACAGCAGATGTCAGTGGTTGTAAATGCTGCAGATAAATTATACTAAAATTTGTGTAGACTTGTACCAATGTTCTATTTGGAGTGAAGGACCCGGGTGGCTCAATGAGTTAGGTAGTTGGATTACCTAACAACTCATACAAACCTATCTCCAATACGGCGTGGGTTCGCGTCCATCTTTGTAAATTACAAAAAAGGGTGCACTCGACTCGCAAGTGATAAAGTTTACCAGTTGCTTGTCCATGGCCGGTGGTTCATTCCGAGTATTCCGGCTTCTTCCACCACTAAAACTGGTCGCCATGATATAGCTGAAAGTGGCGTTAAACACTAAAAATAAATAAATCAATCAATCTATTTGGAGTGAGGGAGTGAGTGATGTTTGCTTAACGCCAACTCAGGAAATCTATTTTGGGATCTTTGAATAAGTTAAATGTGCCAATGAAAATTGCTACATTTCGTATATGTATCATAGGAGGCTGTAAAAAACATGGCTCGAATATGTCTCTAACACCTATGTATGCTGTTATAAAATGAAATGGCATAAACAGCACTGTTTGTTACAGGCCGGACTCTTTATCAACTAGACAACTAGAAATACAATACACGAACGTCATTCTCGTTATGAACACTGTGTATCGAAATATGGCCTAGTACATTTGTTTGTATTTATTTAGCTGTGGGACACAGTCTCTCCGTAAATAGCGTTAGCTGGTTCTACTCAACTTTTCTTTATAATTGGGCTCAAATAAGTGCCTCGTGCTACTCTCCTTGCTCATAAAAGACAACTTGTAGCAGCTGCTGCCACGGAGCTAGTTTGTATCAGTGGTCAATGGTGGCCAGTTATAAGGCCACATTTTCCGACAATATCTTGTGACAATCTAAACTACAACCTACGAGTGTATGCCACCTTTTTATCCACGGGATTTATTTTGCTTGTAAGGGCCGCCGTCTACCTATGCCGTCAGTGCCTATCACCACTAAAGTTGTGAGTTCGAATCCCGCTCAGACGAGCTTTACTCAATAAATCATTACGTTATAAAGTTTGTTCGTGACTTGTGGCAGGTGTGTGTGGTTTTCTCCGTGTACTCCGGTTTCCTCCACCACGATATTCCTGAAATAGTGTTGAATGTGGTGTTAAACACTATAAACCAAACCTGTTTTGTCTGTACAATTTTCTTGTAACGTACATAGCAGAAATACTGCTCAATTGACTTTCCCTAATCCTTACCAATAATGTGCAACGATTTTCTAATTGTATTTATTTACATATTTCTCTAATACCATATTTTTTTTGAATAAAGTGCTGCTCTTGAACCACCCTTCCTTTTTATTAGTTTTCAGTATAGCATTACTTCTTCTTATTTCTATCTCTCCTGGGGGCCATCGTGGCCGTGATCGTATGGTAGTTGGATTTACAGCTACCTATCACGGCCGTAGGCCAGGTCTGAATAAAGTGAGGCAAAGATGGGTCTGGGTGGATATTCTTCCAGTGGGGGTTTGGGGACAGAGGATAAAAGGGGTCCGGGGGCGAAGCCCCTGGAAGCGGACGCCTTTTTGTAATTTTTAGACTAAATTCTAAATTGAAAATGCCTTTTAAAAGTCAGAAATATAACTGTTTACTGCATATTGTACCTCCTCATACCTGTTTGAGCGTTATTCTAAATATTGTACCTCCTCATACCTGTTTGAGCGTTATTCTACATATTGTACCTCCTCATACCTGTTTGAGCGTTATTCTAGATATTGCCAATTAGTTGGATTTTCTAGACATATTTTTTTTATGGGAATCTGGTAAATGTGTTATTTCATTCATAACATGGAATATGCAAATCCATGTTTTGAAAGTTACCTTCATCTAATTTTCGTTTTAAAGACCCTGTCTGTGAAGTGACATGATGACTCTCCAACGTTTTCTGCAATATTTTTTCGAGGAAGCAACATCGGATATTCTCATCGTTTTTCATCTGAATTTATGACATACAGCTGCCGAATAACACTGTCACTGTCTAACAACTGTTAATCGAATATTACGTACAGTGAATTTATAATCCGTGATATTAGCAATGGATTTATGGGTGAAATTAGATAAATTTTGGGGAAAAAAAAAGAGTTTATTTGTTTTCAAAGGTTATACTTGCCGTTTCAAAAATGAGGCATTTGCCTC
>MJUT01043821.1:216414-237809 GCA_002080005.1 Gigantidas platifrons
TTACAGTAACTTTTTGGTTTCCGTTCGCATCCATTTCCTCAAATACCTTTCCTAAATTTGCAGCTTCCTCATTGGCAGATTTTATCGAATAAAAACATGAAAGAAAGAAAATGAAAATGAACAGACGTGTATACATCTTATCTAATATATATGTAATGGTGGTCTAAGATCCTAGGGGTTAATATCTAATCACATGTGAAAAACACCACGTGTACGATAAAGCTAACATAATGATTTTCTAAATATTACTTTGATATTTAATTTATAAATTGGCTACTATATTATGTTTGGGAGCGTAAAACTACATGTAGTTTAACCCCGCCACGTTTTATTGAAGTGTCTGTACCAAGCCAGTAAAAGTGAGCGGTCATGTAATTGTGTTTCTTAGGCTAAGGGGTATCGATTTTGTCTTTTTGTGCTATTTTTCTGTTGAATTTTATGGAATTGTTCCGATAGTGTGGTATTTTCTTGATTTTCTCTAGAATATAAATCTTGATAACGGTCAAACAGCCTCGTGTATGTCAATGGTAACATAATGATTTTCCGATATGCTCCGTGCATCCTTTGACATGAATTAGCCAATATTTAAAACAGGGGAGACAATTTGACGATATGATGGGATGGTATAACAAACAAACCCTTTTCTTTATCCGGGAGGGTGTGTGTTGTAATTTAATGTTTGGGCTAAAGACATCTAAGGAATAAAAAAAAAATCATACTAATTTTTTGGAATAACCATCATCAGGTACGCTAACCATCATCAGGTACGGTCATAATCACAATATTAGAAAGCCAAATAATTTAAAAGACTTTGGGAGCAAGTAAACCAAAGGGCATAAACATGATAACCGAAACTGGGTAATATAAGGTAACTTATGTCAGGGATTGGTCTAGTTTAAGTCATTTACATGTTTTATAGATCGTTGTGAGTCCTTTTGTCCTTTTGGTTTTTGGGCATTGTGTTGTCTGTTCTTCGATTAACGGATTCTGATGACTCTTTGGTATCTTTAAACTCTTCTTACATTATTTAGGGACTGTCATTTTCAACATAAATATATCTAATAAACCCTGTAAGTGCCGAAACATTCACTACTGGGCGAATGATACCCGCTGGGAAGAGCAGAGGTATCGACCCAGTCATAGTAATGCAAACGTAGATATCTATTTTAATGCGCAAGGCGCGTTTTTGGAATAAGTTGGTCCTTCATCAGGTGCGCTCATAGTGAAAAGATTGGAAAGCCGAATTATTTAAAAAAAAACAAAAAAAAACAAGCTTGACTATTTTTTAATTGTTTGTTGATAAATTAAAGAATAACAGATTCTAGCTGAATGTAGCATCCGGAAGAATAGACGTGGTTATCGCCCCTGATGGAACAAGTCAGGTTACTCATAGTCATAATCTAGTATCAAGAGTGTTGAGAGGAGAACAATCTTCAGTTATGTCTTAGAAATGTAATATATGAAATCTTCTTGTTTAAATGGCTATTTAACTTATTTAAATATTTATTTTGATATATTATGGCATCGATTTTGCACGTATCTGATGAACGGCTGTCATGGCATTCATCTGGTAATTGGATTTACAACTACCTGTGTAATCAGTGCCTATCACCACAAAAAGTGTGAGTTCGAACTCCGTGCATGACGAGGTGCAGTCGATACAACATTATATGATAAAGTTTGTCAGTGACTTGCAACAAGTCTGTGGTTTTCTCTAGGTACTAGTTTCCTCCACCAATAAAACTGATCGCCACGATATGACTGAAATAATGCTGAAAGTGGCGTTAAACACCAAAAACAAAAACGTATTATCCCAGAAATGCGTAGTCCGCACTGAATTAGATAATTATCAATTTTCATTATCAATGAAATTATTTTCGATGGATACTGAAATATTTTTTTCAGAGTTACCTCTCTTTTTACATCATGTCAATAAAAATGATGTAATTGTTTCTATACAACCGTTATCAGGGGCGGATCCAGGATTTCAAGTTAGGGGGCGAACTTGAAAAAATCGCGCCAAGCGGAGGGAGGCGCGAAAATTTTTGGGGTATTTCGGGTGAAAAATCACGATTTTACGCAAAAAAATACATTTTTTCCAATTTTAGGGGAGGGGGGACGACCCCCCCCCCCCTGGATTCGCCCCTGGTTGTTACTTACTAATCATTGTATTAAGACAACGTATATCCAAAATATTTAACAAGAAAGACAGTTTTACATTTAATCATTCTTATAATTTACAAAGTCTTGTCTAATTCACTCGCCACGATATAGCTGAAATATTGCTGAAAGTGGCTTAAAACATAGCCATAACCCAATTCTTTATTTTCCATCGCTACTACGTGTACGTGTTTACGATGTATGCTCAATTATCCATTTATGGACATATCAGATTTAACAGATGTCGTTTCTTAATTAGATTATGCAATAACGTGTAAATAGCGATTATTGCCGTTGAATATGAATTAGAATATAAAACCTTATTCTACATCACTGTTTTAAGTTCGCTTTTATTTAAGGGGTGTGTTATAAAATTGAACGACACTTTCAACAATATTTCAGCTTAGAGTTAATTCGTAGCGGTCAGTTTTATTGGTGGAGGGAATCGGTCACAATCCACTGACAACCTAGCTTTATCACATAATATTGTATCGAGCACAACTCGCCTGGGGGGAGGGGTTCGACCTCGCAACGTTAGTAGTGATAGGCACTTATTGCATAGGTTGTTATAAATCCAACTACCATAAGATCAGGACTACGACGGCCCCTGGTTGTATTTATGTATTAATATTTTAGGTGTGTATCAATTATCTGCCTCATTATAAAAGAATATTGGCAGGATGAAGATGGTTGGTGCATCAACGATGTCGTTTATGGGACCTCATATTTGATCCAGGGCCTCATAGCTGAGTTCTGTCTTCTTTTCCTTTGGATTACATGCTCCCAATCCCTAAAATGCATAAGTAAACTTGCCATATTCATCAAATTTTATTTAAATCGCTAAATGTTTACTGTGCATTTTTTTTTGTTTAAGTGCAGTGTATATGTATGTGGTCGAAGTTTGTTAGAAAATTAAAATAAATAAAAGTCGGAAAACTTATTAAACAAGACATAGTGATAGATACATAAAGTTTAATTGATAGCTAAATTTCTCGATTGGGTGTAGCTAGTGATGTATCACTTGCTTTCTCATAAATCTAAAGTACGTGTGTTCATCATATGATCTAGGAATCAAATCCTATTTTATTACGAAAAGAAAGTTTAAACAGTGGCGGTCATCAATTCCAACAATATTTAAAAAAAAAACAACAACCAAACAATCACCTCTCACCTCAATTCAAGATGACGATAAATGCCGTTGTAAATCTAGGTCCTGGCTTGGGACAGACTAAAGAATGTGGCTGGAAATGCAGAGTTTCTGCTACAATTTTACAAGCACAGGACAACTGTCCAATATAAGACAATTTCTATCAGACAATTTGTCCCAAGTAATTTTGTGTTATCAGACAAACAAAATGGAGATCACAAAGTGATCTTAATCTAAGGAGGGGTTACCACCCCAAGAAAATTTTGAAAAATTAGACCCCAAATCCTGCATTCTGAGGGTCTCTACCAGTGTTCAAATCTTTAAAAAAAAAAACCAAGTTTTTTCACCAGGTCAAACAAAAAAGTTGTAAATTTCAAATAAACTAATTTGTATACCGGGTGTACAAACCAGGAATTCACAACACAAAATGAAATGGTGAAATACAGAGCACTGGTGATCAAAAGGTTTTTTTGTACAACACACTGGTTGGTTAAGTTTGTTACGTTTGTTAAATTCAACTTCAGTGTATGATTGTTCTGACCTGTTACAGTCAACTCCACCTATTCGAATATTGTATAATTAGAATATTGTTGATAATCGAATATTCTTGCAAAACACCAAACCATTTATTGTTTTAAAGGAAAAACCTGTTTATTTGCATATTGGATAAGCGTATATATCGGGTATTTGAATGGAAAAACTCAGGTAAAAAGTTGGCAAACTTCGTAATAATGGAATATTATTCTACATTTTGGACAGGAAGTGCAGCTTTGGGAGGTTACATGTCCAGATTGGAAGAGTTCACATACTCCATTGTTGTATTTTTTATTCAATAAAATATTCAAAAAAGTTGTTCTTGAATTTCTATCTTATTAGCGGTATTTATTTATTTTTTGATAGTGTCACATGTTTTGTTAGTTATGCATGTTGTTTGTTGACATCGTGATTTTAGTCATATTTTGATCTCAGAGTGAAATTTAAATGTATAACAAGCTTGCTTGTTGTGTTTATCCTTTTTAAAGAAAATAATGTCATTATTCCTACAATGTAGTGTCAATTTATATGTTTTAAACCGTATGTTTTTTTATATCGCATGCTGTGTTGTTTAGATCCGCCATTTTGTTTATATTCACATGATTGACAATAACTCGAATAATACTGCGCCCTCTATCGGCACTATCGCTGTAGCGACCAGCGGGAGCGTAATATAACGACTGGATTATTCTGGTTAGATTGACAAGGGCATGTTACATAATATAGTCTCTAATCCATTCATACGCTTTGCTAATAAATGATATTTGCATTACAATAGTTTATTTTTGTTTATAAAATAGGCGAATTATTAGAATGAAATGATTAAAATTTATTGCTAAAATTGTTTGATATTAAATGCCCGGATGATCGGATAAGAGTAAACTCTATACAGACTAAAAACATCGCTGCTGGTCTGATTGCATTAAAATTCCATCGGTCAATTTGTCACAAGTCAGCAAAAATAATCGGTCATAATGTCAGCTTGACCAAAAAATATTCGGTCATTTTGATTTATTTTCGGCCAATGGCCGATGACCGATGGCAATCTGAAACCCTGTGCACATATGTCTATTGAATGGATTAGTATGTTGGAGGTTTTCAATTAGAAAAGGAATACGTGAATAGTTTGTGTAAGTGTAGGCTAGTTGACGATTGATTCAATGGTTGACGTTTAACGTCAAGTGTACAATGTGTCGGCTACATCATGGCAATAACATTATTATACGTTACTGAAAACTTTGTATTGTTTCCATAGACACGAGATTACATCTGGTAGAAAGCGGTAAAACTATTGACAAATATTTTATAACATTAGTATACGTTACTGAAAACTTTGTATTGTTTCCATAGACACGAGATTCCATCTGGTAGAAGGCGGTAAAACTATTGACAAATATTGTATAACATTATTATACGTTACTGAAAACTTTGTATTGTTTCCATGGACACGAGATTCCATCTGGTGGAAAGCGGTATAACTATTGACAAATATTTTACTCATATTTACTTTCAATTATGACATAATAGTCTTATTAAAAAAAACATGGAATGTTCGTCGTAATATTGATTATTAGGGTTTAATGTCAAGTGATCAGCTTTCAAGGCGAGAATAAGTTGCATTTCATTCAGTTGCTGATGATGTCCGTTTTGTACTAGAAAGACATGCTTATTGGATTGTTATAGTGCTACGTCATTGTTCTCATTCTCTATCCAGAGTTGTCGTTCCTGCTACGCTACACAACATCTCTGTCAACGCTCATTTTACAAGATTCTTGTAAAACTTAGAAACAGTAAAAAAAAATGTACTTAAAATTGTTTTTATTACTGTAAATATCAATAAAGACGAAAATAAATCACTCATTTCAAATCAATTCTCTCTTAAAAATGATTTTACCCCCCACTTCTTGGAGAACTATTTTGCCGAGGTAAAAATTAAAAAGTTAAAAACGATCACAAATCATTTTTTAGAGAGAATTGATTTGAAATGAGTGATTTATTTTCATCTTTATTGATATTTAAAATAATTAAAACAATTTTAAGTAGATTCTTTTTACTGTTTCTAAATTTTACAAAAATCTTGTGTCATGAGCGTTGACAGAGATGTTGTGTAGCGTAGCAGGAACGACAACTCTGGATAGAGAATGCATTGTTCTGTGTGTTTAGCGTGGAAGCCACAGCTACAAATGTTATATTCAATGGTTTGAACCCACGATCTACCGCACTCGAGACGAGCGTACTAACCATTACACCACCAATGCCAATTTCCAGCTTCACATCCACGAAGAGAACTATTTCACTAGATAAAAGATTAAAACTGTGATGGTTATATGGACATAGATGATTTGAAAACCATACAAATGTATGAAAGTCTTTGGTCTATGTTTTTGATTTTCTGGAAACCAACATGAATTATGCACTCCTTTAACTTCAAGTGCTAGCTTAGTGTGATATCTCTCCAAAATGTGGTTCGTGTTGGGTAGCAACTGCCATTGCTAGTAAAGTAGAAACGCTAAAGAAGTCCCTTGTGCTATAACTAAAACACAAAAATTGACAGCTATGTCCTCGTTTGATGGGATTAATACAACTTGAAACATGCATCAATAAATTTCAACAACAACGAACTTTTAATGTTTTATGTGTTTTATTATTGGAAATGGGACAATGCTTATATTCTATATATAGCACACAATACAAGGTTCTCCTTAAAAATTTGAGACTTATACTACATGTAGTAACTAATCCATATTAGTTGCTAATAGTCTTTGTACTTTTATTTTTCGTAGACTAATTCATTATCTTTGGTATAAAACTAATGATATATAATGTATATTTAAGAGACATTGTTTGTGTACATGATACATTAAAACACTAAAACAGACTTTGATGAAAACCAGTATGATATGTACATGTATGTTTTTTTTTCTTCGTCTCGATCGATCGTGACCACAAGTGCGCAGAGACTGTCAATGATGGAGCACTAACTATATTATGCAATTATGAAAAAAAAAACATGACAAGCATCATTAAACTTGTTATTTTAAAAATAAAAACAAAATGACATTCGTGGTTGGACATATAGTCCCCAATGAACTGATAACTTTGGTTTCAATCTAAAATTTGTCAATTATGACATATTGTCAGTTTACAACTGAGGCCAGCGATGAGTTTGATCTCCCACAGAGCGAGGTGTATACGATCTAACACATATATTAACTACATATATATATATAGTCAACATTTCTACTTTTAAAATCTCAAAAATATTTACATAAATTCCAGATTTCAAAAGTCGACATCAAGAACTCGAAATTTTAAAATTTTAAGAATGTCCCTAATACTCTTCCGTTAAAAACAGAATTTCACTAAAAACACATATTCCATACCGTTTATATATAAATACTTTCAAAATTGCTCAATATCTGGATACAAATAAATATTATAAAAATTGGTAACTATATAATATATGTTCGGCCTAGTTGTGTATATAATCCTACAATTCATCATGTTTTGGTCCACTAAATTCTTCAATTGATATAACGCCATTTCCGTTTTTATCTTCATGTTCAAATATACTCGACAAAACTTTCGTGTGTTCTTCTGAATCCGCGCTGATTTCATCGCCAGAATCCATTGAATTCTTGACTAAAAATGCTGAAACCTGCAAGTTAAAAAACGGAAATGAGATTGAATTATGGGTAAGAATAGTTTGAAGATACCACATGAGTAATCAGAATCCGTAAATGGAAGAAGGACAGACAACACAATGGCAAAAAAAAAGGATAAAAGGACATTTATTAGGTCTTTTCGACGTTAACGATTGATCCATTACTTCGCATTTTTTTAGGAGCACGTTTGAGCACGCTCATTAAACGTTATGAACGAATTGAATTTTGGTGTTTAACGCAACTTTCGGTAGTATTTCAGCTATATCATGGCGACAAGTATTAGTGGTGGAGGAAGCCGGAGAGAACCACCGACCCTGGGCATGCAACTGGTAAACTTTATCACTTGCGGCTGCGAGTCGAGTGAACCTTTTTTGTAATTTACAAAGCTGGGCGTGAAGCCACGCCGTATTGGTGATAGGCTTGTGTGAGTTGTTAGGTAACCCAACGACTTAACTCATTGAGCCACCCGGGCCCCTCATTAAACGTTATGCAAGTAGTATTTCTGGAATGATCAATTAACTCAAATTATTCCTAATAAGAGAATGTTAATAATGACAAGCCGTTATTCATTTAATGTTGTCTTTACTTCGTCCACTTATTACACACAATTCATACATCTTGGAAAACCCAAGGCAGGGGCGGATCCAGAGGGACTCGGGCCCCCACAAGCAGAAGAACACACAATAACATGGACAAAAAGACAAACAATATTCCACAAAACACTACACAGAAAACTAAACATTGGACAACTGTTCAAACCACATTGTAGGGGCCCGGTTGGCTCAATGAGTTAGGTCGTTGTAGGGCCCGGGTGGCTCAATGAGTTAGGTCGTTGGATCTAACAACTCATACAAGCCTACAACCAATAAAGCGTGGGTTCGCGCCCGACTTTGTAAATTACTAAAAAGGGTGCATTCGACTCGCAGCCGCAAGTGATAAAGTTTACCAGTTGCATGCCCAGGGTCGGTGGTTCTCTCCTGGTACTCCAGCTTCCTCCACCACTAAAACTGGTCGCCATGATATAGCTGAAATATTGCTGAAAATGGCGTTAAATACAAAAAATTCAAATTCATCCAAACTGCATTGTCGTCCTTTTCAAATGTTATCTAAAAATAAAACGCTTGTATTATATTAACTCTACTTTCTGTTTGGTTCTGCCATATTTGAATTTAAGTGTAATACTGAAAGCGAGTATTTACCAGAGCAAATTCTTATGAAAGTATTTGTTTTGAGTAGTGAGATGTGAATGACTATCACAGTAACGAATGATTTTGTGTTATGTTGGTTTTATGGTGCTTAACGCCACTTTCAACAATATTTCAGTAATATCGTGGTAGTCATTTTTATTGGTGGAGGAAGACCGCAGTACACCGTCACGGAGAAAACCACAGACCTGTCGCAAGTCACTGATAAACTTTATTGGTGATAGGAACTGATTGCATAGGTAGTTATAAATCCAACTACTATACGATCACGACCACGTAACCAAGTAACCAATGATGCGATTCATTTAATCCAGATGTTCGTGATCAATTAGCCAGATGTCTGTTTGTTCTAAGCCTCTGACCATTCACAATGTTTGTAAATCGCCAGTCTGTTTGCTCTAAACCTTTGACTATTCACTATGTATGTTAGTGAACCGCCAGTCTGTTTGTTCTTACCTCGTCCTTTGACAGTTCTTTATTCCCATCTGTATCGATTTCTCTGAAAACATTCGCAGGTTTTGGTCCATCGTCAATTTTAACCAATTCACAATCAAATATCAAGGTGGAATTTGGCGGGATTTTCTCTCCTGGAATAAAAAAATAAAACGAACGATCGAAATCAGATTACTTTGTACAGAGGATTTGATCAAATGCACTTAATATTACAAAATATTCCAACTTTATATATGATTACGAAAGATTCATCGAAGAACGATGAAAGTAAGTTTATTTTGTAATTAATGAAATGCAAGGGGAGGTAATTTCCAAGTAAGAAGCAGACTAATGTTATAATGTGTTGAATAACTAGCTGGGGAGGAACATAGATCTTATTTTCTTGGGGCAGTCGTGATCGTGATGGTATGGTAGTTGGATTTACAACTACCTATGCAATCAGTGCCTATCACCACTAGCGTTGTGAGTTCGAACCCTGCTCATGGCGAGGTGTACTGGATACAACATAATGTGATAAAGTTTGTCAGTGACTTACGACAGGTCAGTGGTTTTCTTCGGGTACTCCGGTTTCCTCAACCAATAAAACTGACCGCCACGATATCATTGAAATATTGTTGGAAGTGGCGTTAAATACCATCATCCTAACCAATTTTACAACAAACAGCTTACATGTACATCTATTTACATTTTTGAGCACATTTTTATACCTGCACCAATTGTTCCATAAGCCAGATGTGGAGGGACTGTTATTTTTCTTTTCTCACCAACACACATATCTAACAACCCTTTCTCCCATCCTTGTATGACTTGACCAATACCAAGCTGGAAAGAAAACTCGTGTCCGTGGTCGTATCTGTCAAATAAACACATGTTCACTTTCCATTATCAATAATTTACTTTATGCAGTCGTGATATATGCAAGCCACTCGCTATACCTCTACTTATTTGATTTATTAACGTCTGAAGAATAGAGGGAGGGGCTCCAAGTGCCACAAATGGCCCTCCTCGTATTTTAGTGACATTTGCAATAAATTATCTTCATAATAACCCCTTTCCAAAAATAACATAAAAATATCCTTTATTTCTATTTGCACCTTAAAGCCTCTTTGCGTTTTTCTATTATAAATTTCTCGGTTTTTTGGAGTGGAAATTTCATAGTTTGTACAGTGTAACTTAAGATAAGATATGGTTGGTTGAATACTTTTACACTTGTGTACGTGAAATTTGTCTGTGGAAGTTGAAATTACAACATTGTCCTAATTCAGTGTTCTTCTCATGCAAACAAAAAATACACAGTTATCAAACTTTCAGATGTCTAAGAAGAATGGGTTTTCAAGCTAGCTGTTTAAAGGTGACTAAAGATGAAGAACAGCGACACTAAGGGATTCCTTTGATTTTAAATGTTAAGTTTCAAAATTCATTTTATTTCATGTTCAGTTGCCTGAAATTTTATTTCCTTGTTAAAAAACAGATATTACCGACAAATATGCGAGTATAATTTGGTTAAGGTTAGTAATTAGTGTTATGGTGTTTAACGCCACTTTGAACAATATTTCAGCTCTATAATTCGAACTCACAACGTTAGTGGTGATAAGCACCGATTGCATAGGTAGTTATAAATCCAAATACCATATGATCAATACCACGACGGCTGCCATATTTAGTTTGAACATGATATAGAGACCTA
Source organism: Gigantidas platifrons (assembly GCA_002080005.1). Lineage (NCBI taxonomy): Eukaryota > Metazoa > Mollusca > Bivalvia > Mytilida > Modiolidae > Gigantidas > Gigantidas platifrons. The sequence continues at coordinate 227,266 of MJUT01043821.1, forward strand.
ACAACAAATAGTACACTTTGTTAGAGTTTAACAATATCCACTCATCACATTCACACTTTAGTGTGAAATATTTGAGGCGTAATTCATTCAAGGTGTATTTAACTCTGATTATATATTCATATACACGTGTACAGTGAATATTATCCCAACCCAACCCTATTATTTTTTTTCTATAGAATAATCTCATTTATTGATGCACGTGTTCGTGTATTTTGTAACAGATGTGGGGAATAGAAATTTAAGTGTTTTATCCGTCTTAGATTTAACGAAATCGATAGGAATATGATACTAATGACACTGTATTATAGCAAGTCAATAATTTACTGAGGACAAAATGATATGGAATTACTTATTAATTGTCTACTATCTGTCTTAAATGGACACATAAAATGGAAGGATCCCCCGAAAACCCCAGAGTAAAGAAATAGGACCTCTGTTACGCTGTGCTCGCTCGCTACCCCAATCTAAAATTACATGTATCTCTATCTACTGAAAAAAGTAGGTTTTAGTTGATGGTGTTTAACGTCACTTTCTATAATATTTCAGTTATATCGTGGTGGTCAGTTTTATTGGTGGAGGAAACCGGCGTACCCGGAAATTTCGGTTGGAAGTCGTCGATGACCCGACGTAAGGTCAAAATTAACGACACTGTCCATTGTACCGTTTGTATGTAACAATCTGAGCTTTGATCACAGACCCATTGCATGTACCCTACCCATTTTTATAATTTGTATATTTATTCTTGTTAGGAACATAATATGAAATAATGGTCACTTAATGTTCAACCATCTATGAAATAATGAATAAGTTTGTTCCATAAATTAAATTATTCAAACACAATGCTAGAATCCATCAAATCACGACATTTAGTGTACCACGAAATATAGTGACTGTAACATAGAAAGCGACAATTAGTGTTAAGCAAAGTTTCAAACGTCGATTTTAGGAGCATGTTGGTTTCTAATCAATGAACGAAAATACAGGCTAGAATAGCGGGCTAATTTATTTCTCAGTACCAACGAAAATATTAGAATACACAAAATTTGGATATCATTTATTTGAATTTGGTTAAAGGAAAAATATAGAATCTTTTTTTTTTTTATTTCTGCAAAACTGATGCAATACTCCTTAAAACTGATAAGGCTGTTATATTACCAGCTATTATTTTTCAGAAATCTTCGTCATTTGACAGCTGATATATTCGTTATATTATATGTACTTTCAAGAAAGGGTTGTTCTAAAGAGCATCCAGTTTGTTAGATACTTCTTAATCAGATTGATTTATCATAATTACATGTATCGTTTTCTTATCTATACAAAAAGAGCAAGATGAGCTTGAAGATACTAAAGAGGTAATCATAATCTGTATATCGAAGAAGAACAGACAACACAATGGCTAAAAGAAAAAGTACAAACAACGATCTACATATTATGTTTTTATGAAATTTAGGAGGTACATCCACACCATTCGTATTCTCAGTGAAAATGTCACATGATCTAATTTCAATAAAGATATTTATGAATGATCTGATATAAAAAAAAATATATATATAAAAAATACTTACGTTGATTCGAATTTTGTTCCATTTCCTAGATATCCTGTATATTTCATACTAAGAACATCCAGACGTCTTGTTTTCCTGGTACAATCTCCTGATGGTAAACTAACAACTTCAATGTTAATTTCTGGTTTCTTCTCTGGTTTTGTGGTTTTTTCTACGTCGACGTCTTCATCTTCTTGTGTAAATTCGACCGTGTTTGGTGCTGCAGCGTCATCGGCAATGCACCCAACAGCCAAAAGTGTAAGAAACAAAACTAAGGAAAATTTGACCATTGCTTTTTTGTTGTTGTGTGTTCTATATGTGTACATGTAATTTGTCAGTTTGAAGTATAATGTACATATATATGTCTTATTGTACAACGTGGCATTCACCTATTTTGTATAATATGTCTTTATGTTTTACCTGAGGCAATAATTCATGATAATTCTTAAACACTGAATACGATTGGTCAATTAAAAAGCGATTAGAAAAACTAATAAAAGTAACAAAACACGTGGATGGAATGCTTAAGTAAAATACACGTGTAATAACGTTTGACATAATGCAAAAATCGAAATTTATGTAGTTTTTTTCCATAGATACAAAATTTAACATTTCTAGCGTGTGAAAAGGGGGGGGGTGTATGTTTTTCCTACAAATCGGATTTTTTTTCCCATCACACGAAACAAAAACATATTCTTTGCAAAACTGACTTTTATATTCTAGCCAATAGAACCGGTTTTTTTCCTGTTATGGTTATCTTCAATTTTTACAATAGTGTTTGCTCTTATTATTCGGGGAGTTGTGGTCGTATGGTAGTTGATTTACAACTACCTATATGCAATCAGTGCCTATCACCACTAACGGAGTGCGTTCGAATCCCTCTCATGCGAGGTGTAATCGATAAACATTATGTGATAAAGTTTGTCAATGACTTGCGAGGTCGGTGGTTTTATCTGGGTACTCTGGTTTCCCACCAACAAAACTGACCACCATGATATAACTGAAATATTGTTGAAAGTGGCGCTAAACACCATAACCCCAACCCTCTTATTATCTGTAATTGTAATATAGTCATCGCTAATGTTTATATGTACCGGAGAACACTTCATAAGTTTACAACTTGCATTGTGTCCTATCTACCGGTATTTGTCTTGTTTAATTCTGTATGACAATAAGAAGAGTTTGAAGATACCAAAGGGGCAATCAGAATCCTTATATCGAAGAGGAACAGACAACACAATGTATAAATTTTAAAGACAGTGTATTTCAAATTTAAACCACCTCGTTTGTATAATAGTTATCATGATCGCCTATAAAATTCCTAGACATTTAATACTTTGTGAAAACTGTGGAGTAGTCGATAACGAGGCACATTTCTTTTTATATTGTACACTTAAGTATTATATATACCATGGATGTTACGAATTAACTTATTTAAACCAACGAATCCGAAGGATGAGTTGGTTTAAATAAGTTCATGAGTAAGATCCATGGTATATGGTTTGTAACAGAAATCAATATTGGGTGCTTTCATCGAGGTCCGCGCGTTAACCACGGAATACCATGTAGATCTTTATATTATACCGACTTAAGTTCCTCCCACTTCCATATAAACTTAACTATTATTCTCATGTGATGTCAAAATTATGGAATAACATCAAGATCTTCATGTTAAACCATGGTTTGTAAAAGTTCACTATTTTTAAGTTGATTACTGCATAAAAACATCAAAGGAAAAATGCGTATTTATGTTACAATGACAGATTAGGAACAGCTTTTCTCGATGACCTTCTATATCCGTCTAGAATTAATACATTAAATGATATTGACAAAATTGAAAATATTATTAATCCTACTTCTTCACAACAAGTGAAATCCTTAGGCTCTTTTATTAAACGGTCTTTGGAACTGAGGGCAGGGGGCACTTGATTACATTTGTTACATTGTGAAACAGCCTTTATGTTTGTTTGTGTATGTGTTTGATCCATTTTTGTTTGTTTAATTTGTAGCAAAACAAAATATCTGCTATGTCCAAGTTTAATTGCACAATGCCACCTAATTATATTTACTTGTGTACAAATGTTCCTACTTGTGGTCTTTGGTCTAACATGTACAAATAAACGGTAATCAAATGTCCCCCAATGCACATATAACTTCGTGGGGTTTTGGTCAAAATGTACATAAATTCTAGATGCCTAAGTGAGCGAGGCGTTATGCACATGTACACCTCATTATTCATTCACAGATTTGTTTCAGTCAAGTTTGTAATTGCTGAAAAAAGCTGTTTATTCATTTTACTTCAGGATTCCATTTTACATGATTTTGCACTTCAATGGCAGCGATCTTGACATTTCTAAGTAGACTAAAATGATTGTTATGTAAGGGTCTATCCAATGACTATTAAGTAAGGGTCTATCCAATGACTATTATGTAAGGGTCTATCCAATGACTATTAAGTAAGGGTCAATCCAATGACTTTTAAGTAAGGGTCTATCCAATGACTATTAAGTAAGGGTCTATCCAATGACTATTAAGTAAGGGTCTATCCAAGGAGTATTAAGTAAGGGTCTATCCAATGACTATTAAGTAAGGGTCTATCCAATGACTATTAAGTAAGGGTCTATCCAATTACTTTTAAGTAAGGGTCTATCCAATGAGTATTAAGTAAGGGTCTATCCAATGACTTTTAAGTAAGGGTCTATCCAATGACTATTAAGTAAGGGTCTATCCAATGACTATTAAGTAAGGGTCTATCCAAGGAGTATTAAGTAAGGGTCTATCCAAGGAGTATTAAGTAAGGGTCAATCCAAGGAGTATTATGTAAGGGTCAATCCAAGGAGTATTAAGTAAGGGTCTATCCAATGACTATTAAGTAAGGGTCTATCCAATTAATATTAAGTAAGGGTCTATCCAATGACTATTAAGTAAGGGTCAATCCAATGACTTTTAAGTAAGGATCTATCCAAGGAGTATTAAGTAAGGGTCTATCCAATGACTATTAAGTAAGGGTCTATCCAATGAATATTAAGTAAGGGTCCATCCAATGACCTTTAAGTAAGGGTCTATCCAAGGAGTATTAAGTAAGGGTCTATCCAATGACTTTTAAGTAAGGGTCTATCCAAGGAGTATTAAGTAAGGGTCTATCCAATGACTACCAAGTAAGGGTCTATCCAATTGTGGAGTGGTCATTGTGGAATTTCCATAGGAAAGAGAAAGAAAACCCCAGAAAATTGGTCTGGTTTATGGAGTTTAATGCCACTTTCAACAATATTTATAGGATTGTACACTGTATCTTCAAACTCGTCCTCCGTCACCAATATGTTAGGTTTGGTTTATAGTGTTTAACGCATTCTTCAACAATATTTCAGTTATATCATGGTGGTCAGTTTTATTGGTGCAGGAAAATCGGAGGACCTGTAGAAAACCACTGACCTGTCGCAAGTCACTGAGAAACTTTATCACATAATGTTGTACACCTCGCCCTGATGGAGATTCGAACTCATAACATCAGTCGTAATAAGCACTGATTGCATAGGTAGTTGTAAATCCAACTACCATACGATCACTGCCCCGATGACCCCCAATTCCAATTACGAGTGTTGGTCTAGTACAAAATGGACATCGTCATCACCACATCAAATATAACTTTATCTAGAGATGATATAGCTGATAATTGCTTGCTTAGTGTTAAACAATAATCACTCACTCACTAAAATAACTGGCTACAAAAATAATAAAAAAAACTATGGATAATTAAGTTTTATATGCTTGATAATGTAGAGAATATACCTATCTAAGATATTGTAGCGAGCTAGCTGGTGAAATATATAACCCACAACTTCTATTCTATCCCTTGATAGAATCCAAAAAAAAAATACCAAGATATAACTGATATAAAAATATTGACAAAGTGATGCTATGTGTCACTAGCATGTACTGGTAAAGCAATACTATGTCTCGCGTACAGTACTAACTTTTAGTACCGGGTCATTTAAACTTCACTAAGGGGAACAGAAAACATGGCAAAATTGATGGAAAATATGTTGTTATAAATAGTTTATTTTTATACTATATTTGATAATTCAATATTCATCAATAAAACAATTATCCGGATCCTGAGACCTTACAGGATATGTGGATAAATACAAATTAACAAAATAGATACACTTATTATACACAAACATGAATTGATGTCTCAATATTATGTTTTAAGGTGTTTATGTAGTCTTGTGTTTTGTAATTATATCTGTTTAAACAGAATCGAGACCTGGTTTTTAGTTCTTATAATGGTTCTGCTTTTCAATGAGTACAACTGCATAAACCTACCTCAAGGCGATGTTCAAATATCCGTGCGTGTGACGTAGCAAACCACCCGTGCGTATAGAGAGGTTAGGTAGGAGATAAAGCAGATCTTAAAAAGGGCAGATCTGAGATTTTAATTGAGGGGCGCGAGTCAAAACAAAAGATTATGACTGAGCGTATCGAGGAAAAAAATGTTTGCGTAAGTTTGCATCTATCTGGCATATTTTGTATTTTTTTTTAAATAATTTGAAACCCATAAATCCATCAGGGACAGTGGTGCTGCAAACCAAATTTTTTTCTAAAAAAGGAAGGAAAATGGAACTTCACGTTAAGAAGCTCCTGTGTTCTCCCAGGAATCAAATTTGCACCAAAAAGAATTGATTTATAAAACTATAGGGGACTGTATTCACAATTTACAAAGTCCCTCCTCCCCCTAAAAAATACACGCAATTCTTTTGTATTGCGTAATTTTAGGAAAATGAGTAAGGTGTAGAAAAAATTCTATTTCAAAGAAAAGATAGTCGGTTCCGCCATCTTGATTCCTTCTGCACCACCTCAAAACTTGGTACACCCCGCACACTGTTCTGTTTGTTCTCGCAGAGTGTTCCGTACCACTTCAGTCGCTAGAACATGTTCGGCACATCCCGAACATACGAAAGAAATACACCCTAAGATAACCTCTGAGTTCAAATGTCAATAATGGCTGACGACGAGAAAGTGGAAGTGCTAGTCAACACAGAGAAAAATTAACACGTTTAACTAAAGACTTTCGACTTCATAATATGATTCTAGGAACAAATATGACCTAAAGAAACAATATATATTTGTAAGTTAATATGCCATGCCCTAAGAAATGACAAATTTTATGAAACATGTGTTGATCTCTGTATCGCTACAAGAAGGGGACATCTCAAAATACAAAATAACCATAATAGTGTCAACACCATGTGCTAATTATGATCAACGGTAAACTTTATAACTTAATTCATTCTGCATACGAATGAAACACTATTTCTGATCACTATACAGAAATGAATATCAACAATTGTGTCTTCTGACACATAAATATACAAAATAAAAAAATATACCCCCTTCCCCCCAAATTGGGGTCAAATGGGAGATCTCACAATATAATGAGTACTTTTATTACAATGATAAATAATTGAATGAATTATTATACATAATAGATATATCTGTAGGGGAATCCCTGTCAGTTTTATGGCAGACGGGGGTGCTATGTTTTTTTTTTGGCTCAGAAGAAAAACATAGCCCTTCCTCTAATTGTTAAAAGAGAATTTCCTAATGGAGGGAAAAAAAGCAATTGAAAATTCAATAATGCCACTAACAATATTTCATTCATATCACGGCGGTCAGTTGTACTGGTGGAGGAAAACGGAGTAACCGGCTGCCGTAGGTTATATTGAGTAAATCTTGCCATTAACAGGATTTGGATTCACAACCCTAACCCTAACCCTTCGAACTCACAACTTTAGTGGTGATAGGCACTGATTGCATAGCTAGTTGTAAATGCAACTACCATACGATCATGACCACGGCGGCCCCCAAGGTTAAATGTATGATGATCATATCACCATAATATCATAATGACCTTAAGCCAGATGAGTGACAACAAAAAACACCTTAAAATTGGACTAGTTAAGCCCAGTAGTTTCAACAAGAAAAATGTAACATGGCTAACGGAAAATCCCAGTCAAAATAGTAATAAGTCATTACAAAATGTAGAGGCCACAAAATGTAAAGGCCACATAATGTAGAGGCCACATAATGTAGCGGTACTGTTTGTTATTTTAACAAATGTACAGATTTCAATAAAACTTAGTTCAATATAAAAAAAAAATGATTGAAAATAAAGACATCATCTACATTGAAATAATTTCTTATGCAAGTCAATTGTATATTATATATTAACAGGTACTAATAATTATATATGTTTACTAATTATAAAGAAGGCAGGATAATGTACAGGTACTGTTTGTATTTTCAACAAATGTACAGATTTCCATAAAATTTCACTAAATTAAAAAAAAAACCTGTTATACTGACACACACACACACACACACTCTCACACTTCAAGAACATATGAAGAACGCCCATTTATATATATACTATACTGGTGTCAGGATATTCACATGTACAGTAGTGTTCCCTTCTTACAAAACCACCCTGTCCTGGCTGTGATCATATGGTAGTTAGATTTACAACTACCTATGCAATCAGTGCTTATTACCACTGATGTTGTGAGCTTGAATCTTGATCAAGGTGTACAACATTATGTGGTAAAGTTTGTCATTGACTTGCGACAGGACGACGGTTTTCTCCGGGACATCCGGTTTCCTCCAATAAAACTCACTGTCATGATATAACTGAAATATTGTTGAAAGTGGTGTTAAACATCATCAAACAAACAAACAAGGAAAAAGTGACCTTATAAGAGGGGTGGTCTCTCATGGGGGGGGGAATCTAGTGATATTTAACAATTGTAGTGCTTCAGAAATCTGACCTGATAAAAGTGGTGACCTTTGGAGGGAGTGGTCTTATAAAAGGGAGACTACTCTATATATTCCTGTTACATGCAAGAGGTCCTTAGATCACACAACTTCTCAATTCAAAAGTATAATATGAAAACATAACAATTTTAAAATGTCACATTTTAAGCTTTGCAGTGTTTTTAATTTTGGCTAATAATATAAATATTTATGCATCAATATTAATATAAAATGCATTTCTATAAAACAAGCAGTGCAACATATTATTTAACAGCAATAATTTTACTCCAATGAGAAACATTCATTTTATGACATGCGACCATACATTATTTTTTTCTGTCTTGTACAAATGGAAGTCGTGTTAATGTTTATAGTGCAATGTTGCATGTACAAAAAAATGGTTAAAACACAAACATAAAGGACATTTTGATTGTATTTCTTATTTGGTGTCTATGTTCGAATGTCTTTTGCTCTTTGCTCTACATAAGACACTGGGTACCAGGAGACATTATATGTCTAATAGATGCACAAAGCACATGTTTATATGTACACCTAAAAATAGGCAGTAAGTACACTGAATACAGTATAAAGAATTTTAATAGAACATCCTTAGTTCTTTCTTAATTGACATGATTTTTTTTTGTAAAATATGAAAAAAATCAATTTAAAAAAAAAAATCTAACACCAATTATAATAATTTCAACAGCTGACTCAATAAATTCAAGTCCTTCAGAATTAACAAGAAATTTGATGATAAATATGAAAAATGTTTAATTAATTCATTTCAATATTTTTTTTTAAATGCTTATCAAAATATGATAATTTCAACATCTTGATTCAATAAATTCCAGTCCTTCTCAGTGAAAAGAAACTTTAATTCCGTTATCTCCATTTTTTTTTTAAATTGCACACCACTTCAAAATCTTGATTCAATAAATTCATTTTTATGATTTTCAAAACAGTTAAACATGATCTTAACAATTAAATGCTTAAAATATCATCTAAATATGATTCTCTTCCTCAGTGTAAACATCGGTGCTGGAACTTGCTTGTAAGAGCCGTTATCAATGTTGGCCGTGGCTCGTCCAACTTCTTCATTTACCTTTATAAGAATGCTGAGTAAATCATGTCTACAATAGAAGAAACAACAGTGTTAAATATTGTAAACTAGAGGCCCATCTGGTTATTCTTAGTATTATCTTAATTAGAATGCTAAGTAAACCATGTCTACAATGAGAGAAACAACAGTGTTACATATTGTAAACTAGAGGCCCACATGACAATTCTTAGTATATCTTAATTAGCATGCTGAGTAAATCATGTCTACAATGGAAGGAACAGCAGTGTTACATATCATAAACTAGAGGCCCACATGACAATTCTTAGTCTATCTTAATTAAATTATGAGTAAACCATGTCTACAACAGAAGGAACAGCAGTGTTACATATTGTAAACTAGAGGCCCACATGACAATTCTTAGTATATCTTAATTAGAATTATGAGTAAACCATGTCAACAATAGAAGGAACAGCAGTGTTACATATCGTAAACTAGAGGCCCACATGGTTATTCTTGGTATATTTTAATTAGAATGCTGCATAAATCATGTCTACAATGGAAGAAACAACAGAGTAACATATTGTAAACTAGAGGCCCACATGACAATTCTTAGTATATCTTAATTAGAATTATGAGTAAACCATGTCTACAACAGAAGGAACAGCAGTGTTACATATTGTAAACTAGAGGCCCACATGGCAATTCTTAGTATATCTTAATTAGAATTATGAGTAAACCATGTCTACAATGGAAGGAACAGCAGTGTTACATATCGTAAACTAGAGGCCCACATGGTTATTCTTAGTATATTTTAATTAGAATGCTGTATAAATCATGTCTACAATGGAAGGAACAGCAGTGTTACATATCGTAAACTAGAGGCCCATATGGTTATTCTTAGCTTATCTTAATTAGAATGTCAAGTAAATCATGCAAACCATGAGAGAAACAACAATGTTATATATGTATCATAAACTAGAGGCCCACCTGGTTAGTCTTAGTTTCCCTTAATTAGAATACTGAGTAAATCATGTCTAAAACTAGATTACCTGTGTTAAATATCATAAACTAGAGGCCCACCTGGTTATTCTTAGTTTCCCTTAATTAGAATACTGAGTAAATCATGTCTA
>MJUT01043821.1:244896-257682 GCA_002080005.1 Gigantidas platifrons
AAACTTTAGGAGGAGTTGCACGGACAAACCATGTACCCTTTTTGCCAAATTCACCAAAAAATGACTAAGTTCAACAATCTATATTTTTGGTAAAAATGCACAAAAATCAAAATCCTTACCACATGCACATCTTTGATATATGTACAAATGATCTTCAAAATAAAAACTTCCTAGCTCCTAGCTTAAAAACTTTAGGAGGAGTTGCACGGACAAACCATGTACCCTTTTTGCCAAATTCACCAAAAAATGACTAAGTTCAACAATCTATATTTTTGGTAAAAATGCACAAAAATCAAAATCCTTACCACATGCACATCTTTGATATATGTACAAATGATCTGCAAAATAAAAACTTCCTAGCAGAAAAACTGTAGGAGGAGTTGCACGGACAAACCATGTACCCTCTATGCGGACGGACAGACGGACAGACAGTCAGGGTGAAACCTATATACCCCCCCAAACTTTGTTTGTGGGGGGTATAACAAGAATTCTGAGAGTATTGCACATAGCAATACATTGTCCCCTACCGGCCTCAAAAATCAGAGGACCTAAAATATTAGAAGTATCACCTTACAGTGACTAGATTTTAAATTACAAGTTCAAGGGCCAAAACTCTGGCAAAAATCATTTGACTAGAACAAAATTCAAATTTAAACTGTAACTCATCTAGATATTGCCACATACCAAATATCAAGTCAATATCTCATAGGAGGTTAAAAAAAAAGTTGAACCATTAAACATTTGCACAAAAAATACAAGTTCAAGGGCCATAACTCAGCCAAAAAATCATTCGACCAGTACGAAATTCAAATCTAAACTGTAACTCATCTAGATATAGCCACATACCAAATATCAAGTCAATATATCAAAGGACATCAAAAAAAGTCTGGACAACTTAAAATTTGAACAAAAAATACAAGTTCAAGGGCCATAACTCAGCCAAAAATCATTCGACCGGAACGAAATTCGAACTTAAACTCTAACTCATCTAGATATAGCCACATACTAAATATCAAGTCAATATATGAAAGGACGTAAAAAAAAGTCAGGAAAACTTAAAATTTGAACAAAAAATACAAGTTCAAGGGCCATAACTCAGCCAAAAATCATTCGACCGGAACGAAATTCGAACTTAAACTGTAACTCATCTAGATATAGCCACATACCAAATATCAAGTCAATATCTCAAAGGACGTAAAAAAAAAGTCAGGAAAAATTTAAAATTTTAATGTGACGGACAAACGGACGGAACCTAAAAATATAGTCCCCTTCGGCTTCGCCGGTAGGGGACTAAAAACAACCGATGTCGGCGGCGATGTAGACCAAAGTCATACAGCAAAAAATTTGAACTTTTAGCATTTTGGTTATCGCAAAATTAAATCTCCGCGAAACTGTCTTGAAGCAGAAAGACACGAAACATAATAGCCGCGAAAACAAGTTGGTTTACAGTAGTCCAGCAGTGGCGACCATCTTGATTTCCCGTTACAAAATTAAGATATAGGACCAACCATGAATTATTCTGCAAAGTTGAAGTTCAAATTGGTCTGTGGTTTCAGAGTGATGATACAAATGACAACCATGAAAATGGGTATTCAACGAATAAAAATTCAATTACTTACTGATAGGCATATTTATCTAGATTCTGAGAAAGTTTGTTGATGTACCAGCTTCCTTGTGATCTACTACGATATGACACATAACCGGGAACAGTAGCATAGCCTAAGAGGAAATCAGCTTCATCAGGGATTAACTCCCTTGGTCTGTCAGTACTTATATCTTGTTGCGGTTCTGGACGACCTGCAGCATCAGTAACCACATTACAGTCAGTTTCTATGGCATGACCTGAGAATATTTACATACCAAGTATTAATACAGTCAAACCTGGTCACCTCTATTAAGCAGTCACCTGTATTAAAAGGTCACCTTTTTCTTGTCCTGTTATAGAAATTTCATGTGAATTGAACCTCTTTTAAGATGTCACCTGTCTTATAAGGCCACTTTTTCTGTTTCCCAAAGGTGACCTCTTAATACAGGTTTGACTATTACTAATGTACCAGATTCTCTTATCTGCAGATTCTGGCATTTGATAATTGAAAAATGTGAAACAAGCAGGTATCCTCTGGATTTTACCTCTCTTTCAATGGAAAATTGAATTTAATTTTTATAATATTAAATAAACCTGTCATCACTATATATACATGTACAGTTGACTTTCATTGTCTCGAACTCGGTTGACTCGAATTTCCGGTTGAATCAAATTTTTATCGAAGTCCCAGACTTCGTTGTGTATAAATATATGTAATTTGACTCCTGTTGAGTCGAATTCATATGTGTCGAAATTTCAGTTGTCTCGAATAAAAGTTTTGGTCCCGAGATGTAGAAAGCCATATTATTTACATTCGTTAAGTCGAATTTACCTGTCAAAACATGTGTATAATTACCTTGGGATTAAAATCGGATCACAAGTGAAACATCCGGTCATTGGCTTTGACATTTTTACCTTAGGCTATTTCACATGTTTATTTCACAATCTGTCAAATTAATTAGTGGTAATATTTGAATTGGCTTGGTTAGATGTGTACAATCAAAAATTATTGATTCATAACACTATAAGTGTGCTTGGGTCGCATACATCAATGATTATGAAAAGTACACAACGGAAGCGTTTTATCTATTGTCGGAAATTAATTTTGATTAAAGAAGACGTATAATTTCTCAATTTTGAGAGATTTGAAAAAAATGTTACTCTTAATTAACAGTTGTAATAAAAGGGGAAATTTTATTGAATAAAAAAAACACACAATTTATTGTAAATATTGCACAAAGAAAAATACGTCATGATGGGTGAAGTTTAATGACAATGCATCAGCTGAAAAACATAATCATACACACAAAAAAGATATCTAGAAGTTTTCAGTTATACCACAAGACTCAGAGAATTTAATAGAGAAAAAAAAAACAGCAACAAAAACATCGAATAAGTTTTAAATCGTTTCGAGAATCGGGACATGCGATGCTGATGTTAGCTCTTCAAAATTTCGTTCGAGTTGCCTCCCTTTCGTCATTAAACAAACTACACTTCCGGTTGTCATAGCTCCTCTTGAGTCGAACTACGGTGGACTCAAATTTTTTCCATGGTCCCATCGAATTCGAGATAACGAGAGTCGACTGTATATACTTTGATGAAATCACTATAGAGATCTGATTTATTGTTGACAATTTACATACCATATTTAACTTCTATTACTTTATATCGCATAATTCAATTTACATTGAAGTCTATGTAGAATCCTGAGGATTATACTTCACTTTACCTCCAAATATTTTCTTCATATCACTGCAAATGCCAATCACTGAATGGTTAATAAGCACAAATCATGGGTTTGAGCTACGATTGAGTCAAACCAAATACTATAAAATTGGTATTTGTTGTTTCTCCGTTAAGCATGCATTATTAAGGAGAAAGAGCAAAGACTGGTTGCCTCGGAATCAGAATAAGCGTGTTGGTCTAGTACAAAGTGGACCTCATTATAATCTCTTTGAAAATTAACTTGTTCTAAAAATGGCCGAGTTGGTGTTAAACAACAATCACTTACTCACTCACTAAATTCGATATCTGTGTTTTATTATACATCAAGTCACGTTAAGATCACATGTGTATCTTTACCTTCTTGTTTATCTCGTCCTTGGCAAGCCTGTATAAAAAACATTTTTGGTTTTCCCGCCAAAGTTTGACATCGTCTGCTCGAAAAACAACTGGTCAGTTGATTTATCCTAACAATTCTCCCGTCTGTCCCATAAACATGACCCAACACTCCGTGTGTCAGAATACAGCACACGAAACAATCAAATCGTGTATGATCCTCATTTAAGGCTGTTTCTACCATGATCTGCGTCATTCGTGTAGAATCAACATCGTTATGCTGTCTTACTATAAAGCCCAACTTCCTCCATATGTAGTCTAGTTTCTCTAGAAAACAGATAGAAGTATCAGTTATAATTTTGTTCTAAGAGTAATGGACTTTGAGGAAATATTCCTTTATCAATTTAGAGTTATGTGTAGTGTCATTTTTAAGTGAGATTTATTTCTTGCTCCCTGCGTTTAATGACCATTTCTACTGACCACATCATATAAATTAAATGGCTGAAGAAAATTTTTAACTTTTGGTTGCGTACATTCACAGTAGATCAGCTTAGCCTGGGCCAATTCTGGGCTATGGTGTTTAACGCCATTTTCAACAATATTTCAGTTATATTGTGGTGGTCAGTGTTATTGGTGGAGGAAACCGGAGAAAATCACAGACCAGTCGCAAATCACTGACAAACTTTATCACACAATGTTGCATCGAGTACACCTCGTCTGGGTGGTATTCGAACTCACAACGTTAGTGGTGATAGACAATGATTACATAGGTAGTTGTAAATCCAACTACCATACGTTCACGACCACGACGTCCCCTGCAATTTTGACTTAGTTGGAAAACAACAAAAACTAATTTAATAGTCTGGATTGGACCAACCACGGATCGTACATATTCTCTACCACACATATGGCAACTTATCTGGGGTAAACAAAAAATTAACAAATTGTTACAACATTTTTAAAACATATTATGGGGAAAATGTAAAGTTATTTTCATTTAACTGTTGTCCATCTTAAAGGGATGTAACTCTTTTATACCTGCATCTTTTTCTGTCCCTGTTCTTGCTGGCATCTCTTTACTATTTGGGTCATCTCTAATTTTGTGGAAATATCTATTGTTGATAATTATAGCAATACCTAAAAAAACAATTTTATATCATAATATTAAAATTACGAATGATTTATAAATGTTGGATAATATTTTTTTCAGATAATTTCAATGGATCTACAGATATTAATATGTAAAAGGTAAAATTTATTTCAGATGTTATCGCACTAAATTTGGATACACAGAATTTCCATATCACTTAGCTTGCAGAATGGACAATTGTTATTGTAAAGGCCTGTGAGGTAACAAAAAAACAGGAGACTAAATGATGCCTCTATCATTAATTGTACTTTGGAAAAATTGTTGGGCTATAGAAGAAATTAAATAAGTTTGAAATTAATGATGCATGATCTATTCAGTTTAAGACAGGATTTTACCGTATTCTATAAATAGCAAAATAACAAACCCCTTGGTTTAGCATCCATTTTATAAAATGGCATGATCGAGTCATCAATGACAACATTTCCCATCTGTCTAACAATGGCTTCCTCAGATCTGGTAGGTGGTTGTTGGTTTATCAATGGATTTAAACCTGTTCAAAATAAGACAAACAAAATTATTAGAATGAGCAGCCTATGCAGGAGTAGTAGTGAATCTGTGTATATTTAATTTGTCAGATCCATCCATCAATTACCTCTCATATTATGACTTCTGCATTAAAAAAGTGGACTTATAAAGGGACACTGTTGAGGGGTTTATTAAAAAGTATATTACTGACCTGGTACATTATATACATGATCCTACAATAGTGTCCCTTTTATTAGGTCATTTTCATCAAAGCCCACGCTGGTAGTGATCATATGGCAGTTGGTTTAACAACTACCTGTGCAATCAGTACCTATTACCACTCACGTTGTGAGTTCAAACCCTGTTCATGGTGAGGTGTACTTGATACAACATTATGTAATAGTTAATTTGTCAGTGACTTGCAACAGGTCGGTGGTTTTCTCCAGGTACTCCGGCTTCATGCACCAATAAAACTGACTGTCACGATATAACTGAAATATTGTTGAAAGTTGCACTAAATACCATAAACCAACCAAACCAAAGAGCACTCCTCTTATCAAGCTAGATGTACTGAGATGGTCAAATAATTAGGAGATAACTGTATTGTATTTGAAAATTTCATGGCATCAATTGTAGATTTGATGGTCACAAAGTAAGTTTACTGGCGACGTGTTAGCGGAGCAAGTAAACGGATATTTGCGACCATTAATACAATAAAGTTATGTCCATTCTAATGTAATCATGTGTAGGATAGACATACATACATCATATATGTATATTTCCATATTATTGACAAGATGACATAAGCAGTAATCAGCTAAAATAAAAAAAAATTAATTAATGCTATTTCAACCGTGGAATTGGTGAAAATGACACCATTAAATTGACAATTGATGCCGTGAAATATTCAAATACAATTCAGTTATCTCCATTCAAATGTAATCATGTGTATTGCTACATTGTTGACAAGATGACGTAAGCAGCAATCGTCTAAAATATCCCATGATTTTCAACTGTGGAATTGATACCATGAAAATTACAGCATTGTCCAATCACAAGCTACATTAGAATACACAATTGTACCCCTTAAAATAAGACACTTTTTTCATTACAGAAAGGGCAGTCTAATAAGAGGAGTACTACTGTATAAAAGGGGGTGGTATTTGGTGAGAGGGGCCTTATAAGAGGGGTTGCACTGTACCAGAAAAAGGTTCCAACTTACTTGGTCCAACTTGAGCATCAGAGCTAGAGGTTGTCAGTGTAACATGTACTGATGGACCCTGATGATCCATATATCCTAATTCACCTTGTAGTATTCTAGCCTCACCTACAAAATTAATATCAAATGTAACCCTGAGTGGCACTGTGAGATGGACCTCTGTGTGTAGATGAATGGTAGTGTGAGGAAAGGATGTAAATCAATACAATTTCTTGTTATATATCGTTTTATCATGCAATTGGGTTTAATTTTTGTCATGATAAATGGATTGAAATAAACTGTTGCTTTATTATGACTGTGTCATAATAACACTTTTAACATTAGCCTAATAAAGCTATTAAGTCATGCCCCTTACCGTTACTACTATTTGTGTTTCTGTTGTCAATGTCAACATAAACCATATGTACGTGAATGTCGTAATTTTTTTTATCCTGCAATTCTTTGATCTTGAGTACTAATAAAGGGGATCAAATAAATTTCAGTGTTACTTGTATTTAGTCATGGACCTACATGTAATAAAGCATTTCAGGTACCTGATTCACGTAGAGCGACAGAAGGAAATGGTAACGTATAAGCCCTGACGTAACAGATGACGTCATTGAAAACCTTTAGAATGCCGGTTGTTTTGATATGGAAGGATAGATACAATAAACATACATTCTAGTTAAATATAAAATTGCACTCGCTGCGAAACAAGCTAAAAAAGATTGCCAAAAGTGCACTTTTCTACTGGTTTATAAAGCTTGTACAAATAAATTATATATTTTCCGACAATGTGCCTATATTGTATATTTACGCTTTTATTTTATTCACAAGTAATAAATATTGTTTGTTCTGTAAATACTTTGTTGATTAATAATGACCTATTTCATTTGGTGAGTGCAGATTGTTAAAAAATGAACATGTACAAAATGTAACACATGTATGCATTACTATATGCATATCGATGTGGTATCCATTGGGTTTCGGTTATCTTTAAAAAAAATAATTAAATAAGATATTTTTTGCAAATTTTATTGCAGGATAAAAATGATATTGGTGTATTGACAATAAATATAGAATTTATGTGGCTCGGCATGAAACGGATGGAAAGACTGGCTAAAACTTGTTTTTCCCCCGTTTCTAAGCCTCACGACGCCACATAAATTCTATGTACCAATATTGTATACAATGTATGTCTGCTATCCAAATTCCATCACTATTAATTTTTTCCAGATTAAAATGCAAAAATGTGTTCCTCAGATACATGTGTTGAAGCTGGTGAGAAGCATTTACATTAGCATAGATACCAAGATCTAAAACAAATAACGCATAAAAAATGAATTATTTATTATTTTTGAATTTTTTTGGTACTTTTTTTTTGGTGTTTAACGTCACTTTCAGCAATATTTCAGCTATATCATGGCGACCAGTTTTAGTCGTGGAGGAAGCCGAAGTACCCGGAGAGAACCACCGACCCTGGGCAAGCAACTGGTAAACTTTATCACTTGCGGCTGCGAGTTGAGTGCACCCTTTTTTGTAAAGCTGGGCACACACCCCGTATTGGTGATAGGCTTGTATGAGTTGTTAGATCCAACGACCTAACTCATTGAGCCACCCAGGCACATAAAAATTGTGTAAATACAAACACACTATATGTACATTGTCAGAAAATATACAATTTATTTGTACACGTTCTAGGAACAGGTAGAAAATATAATCTTGGTGAACAACTGCTAAATTGTATTGAAAGGAGCAGAGGCAACTGTGTCACTCGGACACATTATCTTGATTTTGAGCCAACCAGTCTTTGCTCTGACTCCTTAATGATGCCTGTTTAGAGGAGAAGTTGCAAATACCATTTGCATAGTGGTTTGACCCTCTGCGGCCTGAACCAATGATCCAGGATTTCAAGTTAGGAGGGTGCACTGAAAAAAAATCGTGCCGAGTGGAGGGAGGCGCAAATTTTTTGGGGGTATTTCGTGTGAAAAATCATGATTTTACACAAAAAAATCATATTTTTTCCAATTTTAGGGGGGGTGGGTGCACCCCCCGGATCCACCCCTGTGTTCATCCATACACTAACCATTACACCACTGATGTGCTTATTGTTGATTATATAATTGTCAGTACCCATAGTAATATAAATGACATTTTTTCAAGATCCAATATTTTAAGTCAATTACCTGACGAAACATCGTAATTTTCTCCCTGGTTTCCCTGGCTGACCATTGGTCCTTCAGATGCTACTGCAAAATTCTCTGAACCTAAAAATAATATTAATATATAATGTCACAAATGTATGATTATCTCCCTTCTAACATTTCTAATAACTAATACGGTGAAACCTGTCTAGAGGGTATACGTACCATCTTGGGACCAGCTCTTTTGTTCGGAATAGGCAGGTGCTCTGTTAGTACGGGTTCATTGGGATTTTATTCTAAATCAACACACTTAGTTGGATTTCTAGTGTTAGCTCACTGAAACAAGTCCATGTTTTTATATCATTTCGAATTCAGATTTGAATTAGGGCCGTTCCTTTTAAATATACCTGGGTGGGAGGGGGGAACACCACTTATTTCAGACCCCCCCCCCCCCACCAATAGAAGAAAAAAAACACCCAACATAAAAAAAAATATGGTTTCACCCCACAACCAACAGAAAAATAAAAAAATGGCATTCCCCCTCCCAGGTAGACTTAAATGGAACAGCCCTTACTGTGGTATTATATTATTTGGAAATGAGCAAACTTAGTATGCTTAATTGCTTTAGCAAGAATAAACAACAAATTGATTAGAAAGAAAATAAAATAATTTGTAATTCACATTGGAAAAAAGGCTTCCAAGATTCAAGATGAATGATCTGTATACTTTGAATTTGTTTCATTTATATAATTATATGAAATATAACTTTTTTGTGTATATTTCATTGATATACATGTACCACACATCAGATCCAGTCATACAATTTATATTTCTTTATCTTGTAAAAAAAAACCTGCCTCTGGCTTCACCCTTCTAAAATTACTCAATCATAAAATAATAAGCTGATCTTACTGTATTCTGATTCCATTTCAGGTTCTTGACTTAATCTTATATACTCTTGAATGGCATCTGTAAAACCTTTTTCACGCAAAGCTTTCAAAAGACCTTCTGCACTTGGATCGATACCATTTACACTTCTCTGATTAAAAAACCATTGCTTCAATAACGCATGAACTTGTAGCTGTGTTGTAGGGTTGGTCTGTCTTATTGTTTGTAATGTTTCCATGGAAACATGTAATGCTTCGTGAAGAAGAATCCAATTATCATGTTTGGCAATCACTTCAGATAGACAAATCATTTTACTCTCAGTAATAGACAGATACAGTTCTGAAGAAAAAATATATAAATTTTCAAAATAAACTATGAATATTCAACATTATGCTATCACAACATTCGCATATCTGGGGGAAGGGTTCTGACAATTTTTTATCACATTTATAAATCACTATGAAAAAAAAAAAGCTAAAAAAATACACTGAAATCTATTTGCCTTTCAAATCTTTTGTATTTGAGCGGACCCGATGAAGGTTATACTAGTAATATAAATGTATCATGCACACATAGTTAGAAATCTGCATTCTTATATATATATATATATATATATATATATATAAATAATCATTTTACATGCATGTACAGTTCGGCTGAATCACAATCAGGTTGGAATTCACTACTAGCTACATTCAAAAACAGATATCTTTTACATCTTCATAGATACAAGACTAAGTGTGGTCTCATTTAAAAGTTTATACTCTAAGCTTTCTAAAACACTATCACATTACACAATTGCTCTGATTTTGTCATCCAAAATGTGGCTTCGAAGTCAAAATATATCAAGTTTTTAGGGTGTGATTTGTGTCAAATCTAAAACAATGATTTTGCTTAGTTTATTAACAACAGAAAATCTGATCACAAGCTTTAAATAATTTACTATGGGGTTGTTTACTTTCTGCACTTCAAGCCATACTTTACAGATTGAAATTTGACTGACAATTGACAGAGTTATTGCTGAATTAGTCTCGCCACCCATGTGTGATATTTTAGGGGTGTTAGTTATGTCTGTATGATTAGAAATACAGAGTAGTTAATGGAGTTACTAAATAGGTAAACATCTTCTTCCATATATTGTATGTCCAAAAAAGAGTTACTGCAGAAAAAATTGTGGAAACCACACATTTATTAAAATTTTGGAGCAGTATTTTCTGTTTTAGTATCAATGTAGAGTCTGTAGCCGTCAATTTTCACAACATGAATATCTAATATAAGAAGTTGTATTTCTACTTTGTCTTAATATAATTATTTCTTTGGCAAAGCTAACATGAAATAATAAATATAGAACCATAATATCAATTTTTTAAAGAAGTAAGTAATTAATAATTGATATCTGATTAAACTTTCTTTGCTGATTTTAAATTTCTTTATTCAGAAAATGGTTAAATATCATTTTTATGGTAGCACTTCAACAAGTGTATTTGTGTGTTTATTCAAATTCACAGTTTAAAGTACATAAATTACTTATTTGTTTGATAACAACCCCAGAAAGAAGTCTTTTGAGTAGGGCTACGGACTCTACAATTAATTTAGAATTCATGAAGATTTTGCATTTAAGTACATATATAATGGAAACAAGAAGAAATAGAAATCAACTGATGTTTCAAATGAAGAGGAAGAGCCAAAAAGTGTAAAAAATTGACAAAAAAATCTGAAAAAATGAGAAGATACAGATCAAAATTCAAATGTAAGATCTGATGCAGTAAGGCTGAAGAAAATGAGAAAGAATAATTGAGAGTGCAAGAAGGTTAAGAGAGATCTTCAGAGGCAAGCCATTCAAAGTGGAATCACAAAACTAGAAAAAAAAAACATCAAGATGCAAAGAAACACTTAGATGAAAAGATACAGAGAAAAAAAGAAAACAAAGAACAGAAAAACTAAGACTTAAATGAAGAAAATGACCAACTTGATGATTCACTCCTTAAAGATAGACAAGAAAAACAAAGAATTGCAACAAGAAAATGGATGATGTAAATAAAGTTATAGACAGCAAATGATAAACCAATTACATCTCCTATTAGTAGATTCACCATATACTGCCAAGCTAAAAAGGTAAAAGAGATTTTGCCCAAAACACCTGTAAAAAAACGTTGCAGTGATTGAGAAACTTATTGATTCTCCTTCTACCTCTGGTATTCCAGAGAAAAGAGGAGTAATAGTAGGTAAAGATGTAGATGTAAAGAAAAAGCTAGAAATAGCAGATGGCTATATGTGAAAACAGTAAGAAAGAATATCTCTATCTCAGATCTAAAGCTATAGGGAACACAGCCAATCGATGAGAAAGTAAAGTATACTACCTTTGTACAACAGCACTCATGTCAATTAGTAGAAAATATAATATCAGACTGTGCTAGATATTGGGAAACACAACAAAAGAGGAAATCAGTGGACAACCTTAGAGGAGATTAAGAAAAGACAGAGAAGAGAGAACAGAGTAACAGATGATGTAAGGAGAAGAAGAATCAACTTCTATTTGTCACCAGATATAAGTAGGAAGTACCAAATAAGAATGTGGTTCTGAAGATAAAAGAAAGCAGAAATGTTGAATTGGTACAGAAACATATCATGTCTGTAACTGTAGTTGAAGTATATAGCAGATACAAAGTAAAGTTTTTAAATGATAAATTGGTTTAATTCTGTTCAGAAAACCTAAAGTTAAACAATGCAAGTATCTGAAGCTTACAGGAAGTCAGGTCTATGTCAAAAATGTTGTAATGCAGCTCTGAAGGCTGAAGATCTGCAAAAAATGTCTGTACAGATTTAAATTAGAGATGTAAAGACAGACAAAACCTGAATATCTGAATTAACCTTATGTGAAAACACAGAAGATCCACAATTTCACAAGAATGTAGTTGCCTAGAGTGCAAATGTAACAGCTGTGGAACAGATATTTTAGATACACATTATACAAATCTGATTGATAAAAGCAGTGAAAGCAAAAGCATAGAATATCACAATGTAGTTATGATAGTTATATTTGATATAGAAATACTTTTGATAAGCTTTTTTCAAAGTTAAAGTTATTTTGGTAGAGTCCGTAGGCCTTTGACAATGCTTATATCTTTTGGCTAAGATAACTTTTCCTCCCATATTACTATACTTTAGATATGAGTCAATCATGTTACCATTTTAATCTTTTATTTTGTGTTGTAATTACTGCTCTTTTGGTTTTTGTAATATGTTTAGTCCAAATTTAATATGCCGGTTGCAAATGTGTCATTTTGCTTGTTGTATA
>MJUT01043821.1:260093-270572 GCA_002080005.1 Gigantidas platifrons
AAAGTTTCATAAAAATCCAATAAGCCTTTTAGGAGGATTTGCGCTTACTTACAAGGTACATGGACAGACGGACAGTATAAGTTGAATTACCTCCCCTTTTAAATTTTGGACAGCAACCATATTCCTGCATGCACATCTGCAGATAGTGTACTACAAGTGTGTAAAGTTTCATAAAAATCCAACAAGCCGTTTAGGAGGAGTTGCGCTTACATGGACGGACGGACGGACAGGGTGATTCCTATATACCCCCCAAACTTTGTTTGCAGGGGGTATAATTAAAGGGATTGAAAACAAGTTATTAAAACAGTATCCCATTTCAGGTTCTTGACATAATTATTCTCACATACTCTTGAATGGCATCTGTAAAACCTTTTTCATGCAAAGCTTTCAAAATTCTTTTGTAATGTTATTAGATTGCCTTTGTCTTAGTCATGGATACTTATACTTATATTTAAATTAGACTGCATGTTTTTTACCTACCCCCAGAACTACTTCCACTCATTTCCTGTGAGCTTCTGTCTGACAAAGAAATAGTTCCTGCTGTTAATCCACTATCTCCAGGGGACTGCTCTTCCTCTAGTACGTCATTAATAGGAACTAAATGATGAGGAGGCAAATTATTACTGGTTCCTGTCCTAGGAAAGGGAACAGTATCAGAAATCTGGTTACCGATTAATCTTACGGTAGGAAGATTCTGCATTGACGAATGCTGTTGCTCTTCTGTTTGATCACTTGGTAGAACTCGGTCACTTGCTCTGTCTTCGATTTTGATCCTCTTTTTCACCTGCTCACTGATTTGTACTCTCTGGCGACCATTTTTATTACGATCTGGACGTTGAATGTCAACAATTTCTTCATTATTTACTGTAGAATTCTGATACTGGTTTCTCTGTGTGGCTGTTTGTCTCTCATCTGAAATATCAACTGGATCCCCCTGGTCCACTGGTCCCATTCCGATTTCTACCCTAGGAGGAACCTCTCCTTCGTCAACAGGTCCATAGCCAGGTTCTGTGCTCCAACCTGTTGGTACATATCCTACAATACAGAAAGAGGTTTAAGTATAAGTACTGTTAACCAGTCCATGTGATGAGCAGCTCGGTTCTCCAGCCCAAGACCAGTAAAACTTTGCTCACACCAGTAAATTTTTCAGTTTTTATTTAGATATACCGTATTCCTTCTAATTAACGCCCCCTCCCTTATTCTGGCCTATAGAACATTTTGACTTCTAATTAATGCCCCCATTCATAAAATATAAACTCCACTTATTGGTACCTAATCAACAACATAGTGTGTAAGAGTTCCCAAAATAGTAGCAGTAATGTATGTTGACATAGCGCGTATATATTTCTATAGTCTGTTTCATCAAGTTAACCTCATCTAACGGCTATAAGTCGGAAATTCGTTTCTCTAATTGACGCCCCCTATTTTAAAAACGCATTCGCCCCCAGGGCGTCTATTAGAAGAAATACGGCATATAAAATAAATTTAAGAATTTGATTCGGATCAGTAAATTTCAATTTTCATTTCTGTTTCAAGGACTGGTTAACAGAAATTCAATTTGCTATTATCTAACACAAAAAAACGCATATAATTTGATTTAAATATATATACAAATGTATATAACTGCCTCTGTGGTATAACAGTTAGAGGGGACCGCATTGATTGTATGGTAGTTGGATTTACAACTCTTTTAGCTGAATCAGTGCTTATCACTACTAAAGTTGTGAGTTTGAATCCTGTTCATGGCGAGGTGTACTCGATACAACATTATGTGATAAATATTTGTCAGACTTGCGACAGGTCAGTGGTTTTCTTCCATCACCAATAAAACTTACCGCCACGATAAACTGAAATATTGTTGCAAGTGGCATTAAACACAATAAACCTAAGCAAACCATAATAGTTAGGGTGATCACCTCGTGTAAGATACATGTACATGTAGGTTTGATTCTTGTTCGGTCAGAACAGAAGACTATAAAATTGATCTTTGTTACATATCCCCTAAGCTTGCAGAATTAAGTATCAGCAATGATTATATATATAGCTAGTTGGTTTGGAAACAGGATAATATGTCAGAGTGTAGCTACATGTCTAGATGTAGACTGTTGTTTCTGTGTCAGAGTGTAGCTACATGTCTAGATGTAGACTGTTGTTTCTGTGAGTACTACATGTCTAGATGTAGACTGTTGTTTCTGTGAGTACTACATGTCTAGATGTAGACTGTTGTTTCTGTGAGTACTACATGTCTAGATGTAGACTGTTGTTTCTGTGAGTACTACATGTCTAGATGTAGACTGTTGTTTCTGTGAGTACTACATGTCTAGATGTAGACTGTTGTTTCTGTGAGTGGACATCATCATCATCTCATCAAAATATTGAATTTTGTTCTCTTGTTCTCTAGAATCTAGTTACAAACCTGGAAATAAGTCGTGAATGAGGAAAGGACCGGGAAGTGTTTATGACAAGTGGAACATAATTCATACCTTGGTAGTTTTGTTGATACTGCATAACTTTGCTATTTAAATCTCCTCTGTCCAATATTTTCAACAATTTTTGTAACACATCTAGTTTGACTGGAGTTAAATATCCAGATCTTTCCAACTGAGTAAAAAGATCAAATACTGACTCAATTCTCTCGTGCTTTGACCGTGGAATTATTGTCGACAAGGAAAAGAGTGCTGGTTTCAAATCAGCAGTTTCCATCTCCTCTGCAATCTCAAACAGCAGTATTCTGACCATAGAAAATCAATTAACTTCTCAATTAAAATGACAATGGAATGTAATTAACATACATAAATTTTTAAAGTAGTCACTCTCTTATTAATTACCACTTGTATGATGGCAGCTGCTCCCCTTATAAGTTGGTTCCCATAAAAGGTTGTTACTCTTATGAGGCCACTCCCAAACTAGAGGCTCCCAGTCCCAGGAGCCTGTAATCGCTCACTTGGTTTTCAATTTGACATCTAAAGTTGATAGAAATGGGGGGTGTTACACATAATTTTGAAAGTGGGTCATCCAAAGATCATTTCAACTCAAATTTCTGGCTGAACAAATCTCACAGAAAAACCCAGAATATATGTTAAACTACTCATTGCCATGTAGCTGCAGTTACAATTTGAGTTCATTTTGATTTGTAATAAAGCAGAAATTGACAACTAAAGAAATTTCTATTTTTAGTAACAGCAGCCATTTGAATGGAGGGCGGGGCTGTCAGACACATATTGAAAGGGGACCATCCACGGACCATTCCAGCCAAATTTGCTTTAATTTGGTTTAGTGGTTTCAGAGGAGAAGATTTACATTGTAAATGTGAACTTTTATCAAAAGATGCCTCATTTGCATAATCGGTATAAATCGGCTAAATGAAAAATTTCACAAAAAACCCCGGAATATATGTTAAACTACTCCTTGCCATGTAGCTGCAGTTAAAATTTGAGCTCATTTTGGTTTATACTAAGGCAGCAATGGACAATTGAAGAAATTTCTATTTTTAGTAACAGCAGCCCTGCTGGTGGCCATCCTGGATTTTCAATCGGTCCAAAAAGTAACAACACTTGGTTAGCAGCTTGCAATGATCATTCATGACAATTTTCAATTCCATCCTCCATGTAGTATTGGAGAAGAAGATCTTTGAATTTCAGCCAATTAGAGGCTATTATGGCCCCTGGCAGCCATATTGGATAACCAATTGGAACAAAAAGTAACAACAATTGATCAGAACCTTTTCAGGAACATTTCTGCTAAGTATGGTTCCAATCCATCCAGTGGTTCTTGAGAAGAAGTTTGTTTTACATATTTCCCATAGGATCGCTATGTTAAATTATGGCCTCCGCTGGTGGCCATCTTGGATTTTCAAAGGGTCCAAAAAGTAACAACACTTGGTTAGCAGTTTGAAATGATCATTCATGACAATTTTTAATTCCATCCTCCATGTAGTATCGGAGAAGAAGATCATTAAAAATTTCAGCCAATCAGAGGCTTTTATAGCCCCTGGCAGCCATGTTGGATAACCGATTGTAACGAAAGTAACAACACTCGGTTAGACCATGCAAATGAACATTCCTGCCATGTTTGGTACCATTTGCTTCAGTGGTTCTCTAGAAGAAGATTGAAATGTTTACGGACGGACGGACGACAAACGCCAAGTGATGGCAATAGCTCACATGACCCTTCGGGTCAGGTGAGCTAAAAAGGCTGTTCCTCTTATAAGGCTACTCCCACAAGTGGCCACCCTCAATTATCAGACCAGACTTCAGATGCACTGAGATAGTAAAACACTACTAAATTGTTCCCACTCAAGAAGGCCATCTCTTTAATTCGAATTTCAAATTCTTTATTTGCCTTTAATCATAAGACATGTTTGTGACATATTAAAAAACAAAACAAATAACAAATAAATGTGATACATTACAATGACAATATCTGAATTAAAAGTAACATGTCATATTAGGAGACTTCTACCCTCAGTTCTAATGACTGATTTATAAAAAAGCCATTAATGCTAACATGCTCTATTATTTTAGGATTGAGTAAATAAGAAACTTTATTGTTTTCTGTTAACAAGGAAAAATCCTTTATTTTCGAAAACAAATTTTCTCTAAGTTGTTGGTTTAATTTACAATATATAAGAAAATGGGTTTCATCGTCTACCTCTTTGCAAATTTTACATAACCTTTCCTCTCTCAGAATTTTAAAATATCGATCCTTTTCTATTTCTAAATTGTGGTCACTGATGCACATTTTGGCAAATAATCTTCTGATCGTAAAGTTTTCATAATTCAAGTAAAATTCAGGTTCTGTTGATTCTTTTATATTTTTGTATAGACAGACCTTACTAGTTTCATCAAAGCTATTTAATTTGTTTCTATACATGGATTTATATTTGTCAATTACTTCATTTTTTATTTTAAGTTTTAAACTTTTAAATTCTTTATCCGTATGGCTACTAAAAAGTTCCGACTCTAAATTGAGGTTTCTTAAAATATCCTTAATGTAAGTCGACCATATGTATGCTCCCTTCTGATCAAGAAGTTTAGTCAACTCAAAAGCTTCTCTCAGTAAAGTGTTAATTTCTTCAGTGTGGAGATGGGAAAAATATACAAGTGATTGTATAATTATTCTATTTTCTAGAGGCAGTTGTCCCAGCTCGGTTCTTGAACCGATGTTGGAAGAGGACTTTTTTTACTCCCAGTACATATTTACAGAAATTTAAGTGTACTTTTTCAAAGGGGGTTCTATCAATAAAACTAAATAAATCTACTGTTTTATTTGTCTTAGTTGCTCTAGTTTTTGCTCTGAAGTGTGTTAGGTAGTTGTCCATAAAAGAAACTTCAGCATTATGTCATTATGGGATATACTAGTTTGTCAAAAAGATTGTTTGATATATTGACAGGTAATCTTCCTAGAGATGAAGATTTTTCTTTAATAGAAAATAGAACTTTAGTTCTCTTTTTTGCAAGGTCATCTAAGCAATGACATAAATTTCCATTATTCTTAATAATAGTGCCTAAAAATTTGTATTCAGACACATTTTGAAGATTATTTCCATCTAGAGTAATAAAAGGTGGATCGTTACTTATGCTATTCTGCAAAATCATTGTTTTATAAGGCAACTTTTTCATTGCAAAAGGTGTGACATTATAATAGGGGGTCAAAGGGTGTGACCTTATAAGAGGGGGTCAAAAGGTGTGACCCTATAAGAGGAGGTCAAAAGGTGTGACCCTATAAGAAGAGGTCAAAAGGTGTGACCTTATATAAGAGGGGATCAAAAGGTACATGTATGACCTTATAAGAGGGGGTCAAAAGGTGTGATCTTATAAGAGGGGGTCAAAAGGTGTGACCTTATAAGAGGGGTCAAAAGGTGTGACATTATAAGAGGGGGTCAAAAGGTGTGACCCTATAAGAAGGGGTCAAAAGGTGTGACATTATATATAAGAGGGGGTCAAAAGGTGTGACCTTATAAGAAGGGGTCAAAAGGTGTGACATTATATATAAGAGGGGGTCAAAAGGTGTGACCTTATAAGAGGGGGTCAAAAGGTGTGACCTTATAAGAGGGGGTCAAAAGGTGTGACCTTATAAGAAGGGGTCAAAAGATGTGACATTATATATAAGAGGGGGTCAAAAGGTGTGACCTTATAAGAGGGGGTCAAAAGGTGTGACCCTATAAGAGGGGGTCAAAAGGTGTGACCCTATAAGAGGAGGTCAAAAGGTGTGACCTTATATAAGAGGGGATCAAAAGGTACATGTATGACCTTATAAGAGGGGGTCAAAAGGTGTGATCTTATAAGAGGGGGTCAAAAGGTGTGACCTTATAAGAGGGGTTAAAAGGTGTGACATTATAAGAGGTGGTTTACTGTAGAAGGAGAGGAAGAAGCTGTTAAAGTACCGGTATTATAATTTTATGAAGAGAAAACTAAAGATATTTGAATAGAACAAACAACGACATAATTAGCATACAAATTATCATACACATTTAAAAGTGTTTTTTTCTCAAATGTATTTTTTGTGCAAGTATTTGGAAAATTATGCATAGACACAGTGTCTTGGGGATAAATTTCTATCCATGCTATTTCTCCACAATTGCGCATGCTCCATTTAAATGAAATTATATACAGTAGAACTTCGCTGGATGGAACTCAAAGGAACTGCCAAAATGTGTTAGATCTATTGGATGTTTAAGCCACCAAGGTCTCATAATTTCAGAGAGAACAAATGTGGTTCTGACCCGGGACAGTTTCATTACGGTTTGATACAATTACTAGTAAATGATGTTCCATGTACAGTTAACCATGTACCTTTGTCATAAAAAAATATAATTAACTAAAAGAATTTCAAAGTAATCTACCTTTAATAGCTTACCAACTTGTGTCACTATTTTTATCCTGCATAACTTTTATTTCTATACGTGAATAAACTGCATTTTTGTACCTCTCCCAAGCTAGGACTTAGATTTCCAACATCATATGTTGTGATGTTTTTTTGTGTGTGCCTTGAGTTAAGATGAGAGGTGATTGTTCGTTTTGTTGATACAGGTGGAATTGTTGACCATCGTTTACACTGTTAAAGCTTTCTTTTCATAATTTGCCTTTTTTTTTTGTAATAAAGGAAAATTTCATGAAACTTACCTAAAAGGGGTAAAGTTTGAATGTCCAACCTCAAGTCTATTTTTAGCCTGAATATGGTCAAATCCGAGCTTCCTGATCAAATCCATGCGATGACAACGACTCAGGCATTCTACTAGATAGTCAACATTTGCTTTGGTGCTATCAATTTTACCAATTCTATCAAGTTCGTTGAAAATTTGTATTCCATCTTGAATTTTCTCCAATGCTTTAAATGTTATATCATCCTGACACAAGAATTTTATAGACTTGATATCTTCTGATTCTAATTCTCCATCTATTGTGATAAGACCTTTGGTTAGGTCTGTTTGATTGTCATTGTTATAATTTGATATAGATTCCGTCATTGTTCTGTTGCTTATTATATTACCACAATGTAAATTGTATTATGTCACATGATTCTTTTGCTCAAATATCTAATTTCAAAAAGAACTAAAATCAGAAAAAAATATAGATTTATTTATAATAAAAAGCAATTTTTTGGGGCAATAAACTTTACATCTAACGACATCCTTTTGGGGTCATGTGATATAACCTTTTATTCATCTTTAACCATCCAATTATATGCAAGACTTATAATACATTGTCCAATCTGACTCCAAACAGCTCTTGGCAATTATGTAAGCATACTTTCTTTCCAGTGTGTAGAATGTCTGGGTATGTAAAATACCCTAGTGTATTTCTACCTTGCATTAGTGTGTTTATTCTGTCAGAAGAAATACACTAGTGTATTTCTGTCGTGGAATTTCTACCCTAGTGTGTTTTTTCCAAAAGGAAAGAATTCACTGTTACAATTACACAGTTTTAAAAGGCAGGCTTGTTGCTGATTGGACAATATTGTAAATATGAACCCTGGAATGGGATGTTGTTGGATGTTTATAGTGTATCACCAAAAATAAAAAAAGAAACAACAAACATATAATATTAATTAGGTTGAAATTAAAAAAAAAAACAATTTGACGAACCAAATAAAATCCTAATTTTGACTTTCTATCAACAAATATAAAAAATCGAAGTTGATACTTGTACACAACGTCATACATATAGCTGCAGAACCGTAGCTCTTTATGGTCCTTTTCCGGTCTGCCATAATACATGTATGTATGGACCATATCTACCACACAGACTAGTAAAAAACTTCTTACATATTCAATAAGCTTGCGGCAGGTTGGTGGTTTTCTCCGGTTAATATGGCCCATATCTTAAAAAAAACAAAAGAACCATAAAGAGCTACGGTTCCGCAGCTACGTCATACATGCATGTATAAGATCTGATTTCTGTAATTTTTACTCATTGTTTAATACAAATCGTTGTATGACTGGAAATCGGTATGATACTATTTTGCTTAATATCCAGCGATAAAAATTAAAATAGACCTTCAGTGGCTTCAGACGCGGTCCTCCCGATAGTCTGACGGCCCATTAGTCCGACAGCCCATTAGTCTGACAACCCATTAGTCCGACAGCCCATTAGTCCGACAACCTATATATACATGTATGAGGCATACCAAGTCTCATTAATATCCTTCAAGGCATTCCGACAGACCATGTGGGTGGTTCCTATATACATGTACCCTACATGTATATAACTGAACGTCGTCCATACATGTCAACTCATCCGGTTTTTTTGGGGGGTCACACCGGTCATGAATTTGCCGAAATGTGTCCTCTCACCTGAGATTTTTCAGAATGACATCTGCTAAGTTCTTCAAATTTAATTATATGATAGCATTATACACAGGGATATACACTAACTTTTGAACCATGGTCGCCACCTGGTCTCCTAACTTTCATTTTCAAGGAGCCCAACAAATAATTTAGGCGCCCAGCTTTTTTTCAGGTAGATTACAGATATGGTCAATCAGATATTTTAACAATATCGCCATTTTGACAAGTCAGTTTTGACTGTTTTTGGATTCTGTTGTTTTTTTAAACAATTCCTTTAACTTGTTCCTTCGGTATTCTGTTGCGGATATATGTTATATGTGTTTTAAAGTTAATCACCAATTTTAATCTTATACTGTATACTGTATTTATGAATATGATTAAAACAAAATCTGAAAGAATTAGAAATATGACTTTCATTCTTTTAATTTTCAGTTGTGGTTTGCTTAGCCATAGGCTCTGAAATAGTTGAAATATATTGCCAACAAACAATTATGCATTGTCATTTGGCCATGTAAAATTGATTGTTGGTTTCCCCTACCATAGGAAAATTTTAAGGACAGGCTTGCATGCAGGGTTTTTTTCTTCAAGAGATGTTAAACCACAAATTCAAAATGAACAAACATGTGTCTTATGGGATGTAGAATATGCTTACCACCAATGGTACACCTGGTCTCACTTTTGGTCCTATAATGGTATAAAGGAGTGTGTTGTGTTAAAATTTTTGTTTTTTTTCTTGTTTCTGTCAAATCAGTGTTTTGGTATCTTTCCCGTGAAGGTCACAAAATAAATCATAAAGGCTTTTGCTAAGCCAATAAAATTGCATCACTCATATTTCGTTGATAAATGCGTATATTTCTGTAAATAGTCAGAACGGTTCCACTGGGCACATCACCGGTGGCCATTTTATCGAATCCGGGTCCGTTCGCCCTAATTCCTGTTCGCCCTATTACCCGTTCGCCCTGATACCTGTTCGCCCTGGGTCCGTTTGCCCTAAAGGTGGGTCCGTTCGCCCTAAAAGTGGGTCCGTTTGCCCTAAAGGTGGGTCCGTTCGCCCTAAAAGTGGGTCCGTTCGTCCTAATAATTATAATTATGTAAGGTATTAAAAATAATAGAAAAATAAGTGATATTTGATTGCTTATAGACAATAAATTGAGAAATTTCAAATATGCGGCATGCTAAAGTGTACAGTCAATTTAGACCGAACTATTCTGTCTCTTGTGTGCATATATTCGCTTTTCCATGCTCTAATTTCTTTATTTGGACGTTTATTTATTTTTTTTCGATTTTGCTGTGTGCAACAGCAAAATGGAAAAAAAAATAAACGTCCAAATAAAGAAAATAGAACATGGAAAACATTATTTTGAAGTCATTTCTAAACGGGTTTTGATAATTTTTGCAACAGAATAAGCAGAAATATTAAAGATTATTTGTTTATTTTAGCATGATTTTCCGTTAGATTTCCTTTATTTTCTTATGATATAAAGACAATTTTTGTTTTTTGTCGTCAAATTTGCTATATACTGTATTTTAACGAAAGTGACATTAATTTTATCGAATAAATCTATCTATCTATAAATTTCAATTAAGCATTTCAAACAATATACGTAATAATTGCTTGAAAATAACTTTAATTTTATATTTTTTCATATCATTACTTAAAATTGAAATATCCATTATGTTCATTAAAATAC
>MJUT01043821.1:279491-305589 GCA_002080005.1 Gigantidas platifrons
TCTTTCCTTCAATTTCCTTCTTTTGATTTCTCTTTTGGGAGAGGACTAATTATAGGCTATATGCCTGTCGTCCAATCCTTTTGTAAATTATTTACAATAAAATATTTGAATTGAAATTTTGATTCCTCTTGTCTTCAATTCGAGTCACAGGTCGTGGGCAGGTATCTGATGGAATGCATTGCCTTTCGGCAAGTTACTTCTTCTATTTGAACAATGTAACTACACAACAATGGTCTTGGCCACTCATATTTACTTTTGTGTTATGATACACTCAGTTTTTTTATCGATTTTAATCTCGTTTCTTTGTTATTGATTTTTTGTACTTGCTCATAGGTAAATATTTCTGCGTTACTACAAGTTGCCCCCAGTTAATGAGCTCCCGTTAACTATTCGCGAGATTAACGATGTGCGAGAACTTGTACGCACATGCGCACATATTATTGAAAGTAGAGTATTAAAAAAATAATAATAATACATACAAGGTAATTTATTTGTTGTCATTATATCTCCGTTTACAAATCACTTCACAGCAGGTGTTATCATTGAATTTCAAGCCGAAATAACAGTATATTGTGACACCTGTACTAGAGAAACCATACATTAGCGTATCGATAAACTCCGAGAACATAATATTTTTGTATATTACTAATGGCGGACACACTCGGAAGTCGATAATGGCCGCGCCCATGTTTTTAAGAATAAAAAGGTCTATAGGATGACATACCCGTATCAATGCAGATATAGGTAGAGCTGGTGTCTCCTTCTACATCCTTGTACCAGCACTGCATCGCGAGGCTAAGTTTGTAGACCTAACTATTCGTATGGTGACCGAGGAACAAGTCCTTCGTGTACAGCGAACCAAAAACAGAGAGTTGGAGGGTCGTCTGCACCAAACATGGGCTAGGTACTTCAACGATGAAATAACAGCTTCTCAGCTCCTTAGAGAATGCGGTGGTATCTACGGACCGAGCAGAGACTATGACGTCATATTATATATCACAGTGTCTACTCTGTGTAATTGTATACAATGTCTACAAGTATGATATTTTATGTACAAAAAATGTATATTTATATGATTTTATATGTACAATGTTTTAATTATTTGTTTAGTGTGCTTTATTGGTTTGCACATAAGTTTGAAAAAAAAACAATATTACAAGCACATTTTTAGTCAATGTTTCAATTAATTGCTACACACTAGGACTATTATATATATATTTTTTTATATTTCAAACATTTATATATCGCAGTGTCTATCTACTTCTTGTAACTGTATTTAATGTCATGTGCTTTATGTTTTGAATGATGTGCTATTTATATAACTGTGCTATGTGGACTGTATATTGTTATTGATTAATGAAATTTCTTTAGACTGTCTCTTTTTTTTTACTCAGCCTGATCATTAATCCAATTGCATTATTTAATGTATTATTATACAATCACCTGATAATCAAATCATTTAAACTCATGAAAAGTGATTGAGGTGTCATAAACCAATTAAGACACCAATAATTATTTGGCTTCATTACCTGTACTAATTGGATTTATTCCTAAATCTAATAGGTAATTATCAAAATTAAGACTAGACTAAAAAAAAAAAAAAAAACAATACACACACACACAAAATAAATAAAGATTCTTGCAATACATATTTTTTCCTGGTAGTCCGTTTTTGTTATGGCCCGATTTGGTTATGGGATGAAATGTCATGTAGTCATTTGGATTACTTCCCTTGTAAAAATTTCAACACCGGAGGTTAAATTGCAACAACTTCCGGTTTCACCAGGCTACGGAAACGATGATCTCCCTTGGCTATATACTCAACCATACAGTCATAAAAATGTTGCTAGATTTGTGTATCGTGTTAGGTAAATGAGTTTGCCAGACATTTATTTATGGATATATTGTGACAAAATATGGATGTAATAGTTTGAAATATATAATTTCACAAGGAAGTTTGTATTATTTTATATTCAACATACGTCTTCTTGTGAAATTTTTGATGTGAAGTAAAATATAATCAAATTATGGGCCAAATTTTACCAGCGAGCTACTGTTAAGTTCGGATCAGAATCAGGATTATTTTTAGTTTGACAAATTTTTCTGAATCGTTTTTTGTTATTTTGTAAGGTATTTTTACCTTAATAATTATATATAAAAACAGAAAATATAGGTAATATATTTTTTATAAAATAAATTAATTAAAAAACACGTGTCTTTATGATTATGCAAAGCAGATGTTTGTTTACAAACAATAATTATATATATCAGTGTATTTTGTAAACAACTAATGATACGTAGATATCTAACATAGTTAACACTTAATCCAAATACATAAGCTTATAGACAAACTGTGTTAATCACTATATTTGGTTCATTTTTTTTCAGTAGTAATTTTATAATACTATACAGTACTATGATTATCTCCCTTTAATCTAATTCCTTAAAAAGCATTTTCCCCAATAATTAGTGTTAATTCAACTTTTTGCATTTAATTGTTATATTTTGAAATTGTTATCAATATTAAATAATAACTTTTTTTAGGTTCATATTTATAAGAATGTTATAGTTGCAATTATTATGAATATTATAGTTGCAATTGTTTAAATTAGATATACCTACCTTGAAGAAATTTTGGATTTATTTATATAATCAACGCCCACTTTTCTATAATTATATTGCCGAACTTCCTACGGTCTTTTCCGAGTATTATAATTATACTTCGGTATGTTCCGACTTATTTCGGTTGATTCTAAATTAACATACACACGTCAAATACGTCAAAAAACTATCCAATTCGGTTGTTTCGAATCATGTCAATTCCGACCACGTTCCGTCTTTTTCGTGTCTTGACGTCTGAACAAATAGGCAGGCGACTTCCGGTGTTTACGCTATTACTGTGGCAATGTCAGCATATCATAGTCGTAGATGCGGTAGATTATAAGTAATTGTAATATGGAGACGCCAAGGAAACCTCTGAATAAATACTGGTGTTCGGTACCCCACTATCTGTCTTATATAAGAAATATATACATAAAGGCAGATCGTTTTCCTTTCATGATGCTGACAGCCGCAAATAAAGAAAGAAAACAAATTTAATTTTAAAGAATTATTTGTCTCTGCGTTGAAGTCTTTGATACAAATAAAATAATTTAATTGATATATGTCTTTTACAGAAAATGTGAAGATATTTTTAACTTGAGAATCGAACGTTAAAACGGCACATATCGATTGGAGTTTTTGTTGTGTACATTGACACCGGAAACTCAGGGCCTTTAGTTCCATCGAAATCACGTGATCTGGCAGACGAAAATAACAAAATTTTGACGGAATGGAAATGATTCGAAACAACCGAAATTATAAAATCCCGAGATACATCGAATGGTAAAATCGGCCATTTTCTAGCATGTTATTGTCCGATTCCATCCCCTTTCCCTATGACATCCTCTGGTTTCACACACGTTGGCAGCTGTCAAAATTAAACAGTTGTTTTTGTACCATATTGTTTATTTTGGAACATTTCTGTCTTGATATTTAATTGATTTTTATTTCAATACAATGGATTCAATGAAAGATTTACAGAAAAGAGTGAAGGAATTGGAAGATGAACTTGAGAAAACGAGACAAGCTGGGGTATTCAGATCAAAAATATCTGAAATGAGCTCTGAAGTTGTAGATTCTAATCCTTACAGGTAACTTGAGATAAAGTGAAGAATCATGTAATACTTAATCGTGTTACATTTGGTGTCACAGTGTGGTGATTTGTTACTAGTCTTACAATATAAGACTCCGATAGGCGCGATGTTTACTTTACATGTTTTAATTTTATTTCCTTTTTATTATTTTTTGTTATTTACTATTTACTGTTTTCTATTTATTTTTTTATTTCTGATGTCCGCGCCTCGGAATCTTATGTAGGAAGCCATTTTTCCTTTAACAAGTTCCCATCAAATTTCGATGGGAACTTTTGGACCATTTTACACTATTATAATAACATTTCATCATAGCTCAAACTGCACACGCTGGAATATATATGTTAAAAAAGAATAAAAATGAACTTACTTTTATATGTCAAGTCCCATTTCCATGTTTTTTATTGTGATTTTGCCAAGCCCCCCTCTTGTCTGCAATGATGCGACATGTTACCCTCCGAGAGAATCCGAGTGAAAAACAAGTGAATCCTATATTTGGGAATTTGGTTTACGAAACGAAACTGTACTTGTCTCATGAAATATCTCTTGTGTGTATTTGTCACAACCGACATGAAATAGATTCTAATTCAGCAAATAACGCATGTTCTAGTGTCATGATATCTAAATATCTATAATTGATTCTTAATAATATTAATATGCTCTATCATTTCTTTTCACAAATCCGTAATGTATACAAACCTCCACATTTAAACATTCACATGACCTAACACTTCTCCGGAACACGCCACGATTCTCACCTGCTACCTAATTTAAATTAATTGGACCGTTAATTGACACACAAAATCAAGGTAAGTTACATTTTCATTCTATATTATCATAGATTTTACTCATACACCGCAGTAACAGGTGTTTCTTGGATTTTCAAAAATGCTACGGGAAAAAGGGCTTCCTACATAAGACTCCGAGGCGCGGACATCAGAAATAAATAAATAAATAGAAAACAGTAAATAGCAGTGAAAGAAACTACGTACCGCTCGCCAATGGCCAAAAGCGAGAAGAGAACAAATTCTGTGAGTAAGTTTGTGTAAGAACTCGACAATCTGGTGACCGAACATCGTGAGTCAAGTTCTGATTATTTTGCAGTCGCCCCTGTCAACCAGCCTGACGAAGTAGTTTCTCAGTCAATGATTCCGTAATTTTTTTTATTCAACAATAAAAGATGTGAAGAAATCCTTCAAAATCGTTGATAGGAATAGCGAATGTTTCACGTCTGCCATATTGATTTCTTTTATTGATAGAAAACGCTAAAAGATGGCATCCTATTCCGAACCGGGATCAAATAAAATTAATATATACCTCCCAAAGTTCAATGCAAGCGATTCAGATTATCTTAAATACCGATTCGGTAGAGTAAAACTTGATGGTAGCAAAAAAAAATTGGGTTTGGGTGGGCATGGTAAAAGGGTAAATGTTTTAAAAATCGTAATTTTCGAGTCCGGGTCGGATTTTGCAGCAATTAATTTCGATTTCTTAACAGTTATTTCGGAGACATGATTGAATTAAATACGTACTGCAATCGAGTTCATGAGTTATGATGTTAATTGAAAAAGTAACTGATTTGTATGCAGAATGATAAAGATGCTATAAATCTTTGTTATTATTTCTCATGTAAAATATTTGCATTGGATCATTGGCGAGTAGAAATATCTACCCACTGGCCAAACTTGGCAAGTGCAATTCTAATTTGGCAAGTACAATTTTGAAGCAACTAGCCAAAATGGCAAATGTTTGAAAAAAATAGTTTGCTACACTGGAATAGTAAATAACAAAAAATAATAAAAAGGAAAAATAAAATTAAAACATGTAAAGTAAACATTGCGCCTATCGGAGTCTTATATTGTAGGACTAATTTGTTACCAGCAGTGCATGAAAAAACTCCTGTTCAGTAGATGCTTCATGTACATGTATGCCCATGGGCATGGAAAGCAGAGGTAATTTTATCCAATTGACCAATTTTACACTTTTATCAACAGATCGCAACAAGACACACTATATATAGCCTTTGTAGTCTTATGGACATATTCTTCCATTTTTTAACTATCACTCAAGAGTCAATACTAACAGAACCACATCACTGGTGTAATGGTTAGCATGCTCGCCTCGAGTGTGATGTCGATTGATCGTGAGTTCGAGCCAGCACAGGTCTAGCCAAAGATTATTAAATTGGCATTTGTTGCTTTGCTGATAAGCACACAGCATGAAGGAGAAAGAGCAAAGTCAGCTGGTTGGTTCATAATCAGGATATTGTGTCCGAGTTGGGCAAAGTACATGTACATTGTATCTATCCGCAGACGGTTGTTTCAGTGAGCTAGCTAGTTCTATGAATATCCAAATAAGTGTGTTGGTCTAGTACAAAGAGGACCTCGTCATCATCTTACAGAAAATTAACTTGTTCATGCCGTGATATACATGTAGCTGAAAAATTGCTGAGTTGGCTGTTAAAAAGCACTCACTCACTCAATACTTATTACTAACAGGCCAATCTACATTTATTCTTAGATCCTGTTTTTATGTGTATGGTTTTGGGAACTGCAGCTTCCCTTAGCACTAACTCTGACCTGGTCTAAATGCATGCTATAAATTGGAGAAAAAATGCTGAATGTGGTATACAGGAACAATTTGATACATGTATCTATAGATTAATTAGTGAAGATTCCAAATGGGTAATCAGATTAGAAGCTGTAAATCAAAGAAGGACAGACAATGCAGTTCCTGACACACTACTAGCACCTGCACATTTTCCCGAATTGTCTGTTTGAAGATTGTCTTTATCTATATTGCATATGACACTCTATTTCTATTTTTCAGTCGTTTGATGGCATTGAAGAGAATGGGCATTGTTGATAATTATGAGGTAAAATATATTGCATCTGATTTATAAAGTAATTGTTTAGAAATATATTAAATTTGTCCATTGCATGGAATTGTAATTGCACATATTTTAATAAATAAGAAGACAAACAAAGATCCACATCAATAATCCAGGGACCTTCGTGGCCGTGATCATATGGTAGTTGGATTTACAACGACCTATGCAATCAGTACCTATCACCACTGATGTTGTGAGTTCGACTCCCGATCAGGGCGAGGTGTACAACATCATGTGATAAAGAGTGTCAGTGACTTGCGACAGGTCAATGGTTTATCTCAGGGTCCTCCGCTTTCCTCAACCAATAAAACTGACCGCCACGATATTTAACTGAAATGTTGTTGAAAGTGGCGTTGAACACCATCAAACAAACATCAATAATCCACCTGTTGATCAAGTATGAAAGTCTAATGACAGTTTTCAAAAATAGTATGTACCTTGGCCGGAGGCCTCCTAAACTTTAAAGCCCAAGGCTTCAGTCTGTCAAGCCTATAGGTAAATCTAGCACTGTAGGTAGGCAAAGTTTGTATTTTTAATTTTTTTCTACCAAGGTACTTAACAGTGCTGTCCCAAAAATGGCAATACATGTAAAAACCTTAAGATTAGACACTCAAATTAGGGTCAGTAGAGAGGGTATGGTTAAGCGTTAGTAAAAACACTGGTATTTTTTTGGCCGAAATAATAAAAGTTAGCATTTATACTTGATGCAGTTAGCTATATGTCACAATTTTATCAATAGATAAAAGTTAATTCACTCA
Organism: Gigantidas platifrons; assembly: GCA_002080005.1. Taxonomy (NCBI): domain Eukaryota; kingdom Metazoa; phylum Mollusca; class Bivalvia; order Mytilida; family Modiolidae; genus Gigantidas; species Gigantidas platifrons. The sequence goes on from MJUT01043821.1 coordinate 286,832, forward strand.
AGTGTGTCATGTTTATGCAATGTATAATGCGGGGCCATCGTAGCCGTGAATGGTGTGATCATATGGTAGTTGGATTTACAACTACTTATGCAATCAGTGCCTATTACCACTGATGTTTTGAATTTGAATCCCGATCAGGTCAGGGTGGACAACATTGTGTGATAAAGTTTGTCAATGACTTGCGACAGGTCAGTGTTTTTCTCTAGGTCCTCCGGTTTCCTCCACTAATAAAACTGACCGCCACGATATAACTGAAATATAGTTGAAAGTGGCATTAAACATCATAAAACCAAACCAAACCAATGTATAATTGTCAGTAATCACAGATGTTCAATAGATAATTGAAGTCCTAATCAGTCATATTCTTGTTTAAAGTGACGATAAATACAGATTCTTTTTTTAAAAATACCTACATTGTACACTGTGATAGATGTATCACTCTTCTTAGTGATACTAATATATCTTTTGGTCTGTTTAATCTATTTGCTTATATGCCTTTTGTGTGATAGTAAGTAACACTTTAAATGTAAAAGAAATTTTGAAAATATATCTAATAGAACAAAAGATATATCCAAATCACCAAGATTAGTAATATACGTCTATCACAGTGATTTATCATGGTACATGTATGTCTCTGACTGTACTGTGCGTAATCTTAGTTTAAACACCCAATTTTTTCACATTGTCTCCATTTTCTTGTCGAATTGTTACAAACAATTCATACAATTGGTTTACGACATCATTTAGACATTGTATGTGACGTCAAATCTTTGTAAAACACATGTACAGATACTGGTGTATTGGCAGTGTTAATGTTTCAAAGCTAACTCCATATATACCTTCAGGGTTTCTATGACGTCTGTACATCAAGCCTCTCTCTAGGAACAAGTTTGCCGTCAATATTGATATGATTATAACGTCATTTTATATTGTTTTTAATAGAAAATTAGAGAATACACAGTAGCTGTCGTTGGAGTAGGAGGGGTTGGTTCTGTTACCGCAGAAATGTTAACTAGATGTGGGATAGGAAAGGTAAGATTTAGGAGTTGGTTCTGTTACGGTAGAAATGTTAACTAGATGTGGCATAGGAAAGGTAAGATTTAGGGGTTGGTTCTGTTACCGCAGAAATGTTAACTAGATGTGGCATAGGAAAGGTAAGATTCTATGGCATGATATCGCTATCGCTCGGTGTAAAATATCGACAAATATAATGCCTTCCCATGTTAAAATGAGCATAAAACATGACACGGAAGAATTATTTCTCACCTTTACCAGTGTTGTATGTAGTTTTAGGTAGTGTTAAGATGATGATCGAAATTTGAACGGTTTAGAGTAACCAATTCATTTAATCTGTATAGGTACAAATGTAAACATTCATATACGAAAAGCGGGAAAGTGTCTTTTATCAATTTAGAATTCAGTGCAGTGTTTGTCCTATGGGCATGACGTAAGTTGGTGTCAGGTGTGGGATGAATGCCATGCAACTACCACATTAAGAACATTTGTAGTTTCTATTATGGCAGATGCTCTCAATGAAAACAGATTTTCTTATCACTTGTGACCCCATGAATACAATGTTCTACATGATAAATTCCTTACGAATTCATAAGATTTTATAAAGTTTGAAATAAGAATGGTGCATGAATACAGGGATTTAACAAATAAATATCAGTACATTCCGGTATGAGGGGCTGTCGTAGTCGTGATCGTATGGTAGTTGGATTTACAACTACCTATGCAATCAGTACCTATCACCACTAACGTTGTGAGTTCAAATCTCGCTCAGGCGATACAACATTATGTGATAAAGTTTGTCAGTAACTTGCGACAGGTCGGTGGTTTCCCTGGACACTCCGGTTTCCTCCACCAATAAAACTGACTGCCATGATATAACTGAAATATTGTTGAGAGTGGTGTTAAACACCATTAACCAACCATTCCGGTATGTGAAAGATGCACTTATACAATACATTTTAAAGTGTACAAAAACATGAGAAAGAAATACATAATTAGGTGTAAGATGTAAAAATTTATATCTGTTTCCTACTGAGTTTTCTGGATTTTCTGCCTGAAAGAAATAAATATACATTTTGGTTTTTGTTTAAAATATGCACCTACGATCCAGTGTAAAAATTTTATAGAAATACTGCATAGTTTGCAAGAGACGAAATTGTAGCTTTGTTACATGTGGTCCTTAATCATGTTAATGCCATGTTTTGGTACCTAAAGATTTAGTAGTCTCATCACTGATTGGTCAGTTAATTGTTAGTGTATGACAAAAAAAAAAGAAAGAAAGATTATTCAACAAAAATCTAATTTTAGTTAAATTGCTTTTACCCATGACAAAATTAGTTTTTAATAAGACACAAATACATTTGTATCAAGACATGATAACAAGAAGCTGATATATCTGTTTCACAACTAATATTTAGATAGATCAGCCTTTCTTTGTCCCATGTGGTTCCCTGTTGAGCGACTATAGGATTGTGCTCTGTCCATCTGCCTATAAGATTTTATGTTACTGACTGTAACAGGGAAATGTGTTCAGATCATGACTTCATTTTTTGTAGAGAAGTGGTAAAAAATGAAGGGCTGATGCACACAACACATTTAAAAAAAACTCAGCCAAGATGGCTGAACAGCAGCCATTTTGAATTGTAGAAGACCTATATCACTCAGCAATACTTATCTCTCTTGTTTAAGTTTTTTTTTTATGTTTGTTTGTTTGTTTGATGGTATTTAAAGCCACTTTCAACAATATTTCAGTTATATAGTGGCAGTCAGTTTTATTGGAGGAGGAAACCGGATGACCCTGAGAAAACCACCGACCTGCTGCAAGTCACTGACAAACTTTATCACATAATGTTGTACACATCGCCCTGATCGAGATTTGAACTCACAACATCAGTGGTAGGTGTAGATCAAGGACAATACGATCATGGCCACGACAGCCCTTTAAGTTTTTTTTTATTTATCTAATCTCCTTGTAAACAGGAAGTGCAACTACTGTATCTAGGAACATTTTGTCTTAATTTCAGCTATTATTGTTTGATTATGATAAGGTAGAGCTAGCCAACATGAACAGATTATTTTTCCAACCAAACCAAGCTGGCATGAGTAAAGTAGAGGCTGCTGAGAACACACTAAGGTACTGCTACATGTCATTACTGTTGAATTGTGTTACCTCAAAATCGAAGGGACTCAAACTATACAGTCAAACCTGCTTTAGTGACCACCTCTATTAAGCAATTACAGTGAAACCTGTGCAATCCGACATCCTGTGACATCCGACGAAAATTTATGGTCCCAAAGTATTTCTGTTAACTAAGAAAACCCTGAGTATTCTGACATCCTGTACAATCCGACACATTTCTCTGGTCCCTTGGTGTGTCGGATTAGACAGGTTCCACTGTACTTATATTATATCACCTTAATTTTAATTTCCCTTCACAGTGCATTTCATAACAATTAAACCTGTATTTAGCGACCACCTTGTCTGGTGTGACATATTTCAATGTTTCCTTGGACAGTCACATATGACAGCTTTTACTGTACTTCAAATTAACTAAGTATTCTAGATGTTCCAGATACACAGGATTTTTCAAGGGGTTCATTTCGCTAGACTGCAACCCTGCGATACAAGATTGTCCTGTAGTCGGGGTCAAAGTTCAGACTTTAATAGTAATAGTTCTACAGGGGCCATGGAGGGAGAGGTGGTGGTTAATCCTCCCTATATGTTTGCACAAAGCATTTTACTACTTTTATTTCTCACAGAGCTGTACAATAACATTTTGTTTATTTTTAATGTGTTTACAGTATCATTTTCAGAATGGTGGCTATTCAGTACACAGTGATTTTATGGCAACCCACAACTAATCATGCTCTTATTACTCTCCACTTATCAACAATGGGTGACCTGAAAGAGAAATCCTCGTTTCATTGAAAAAATGCTATTAATAATTACCAATTGTTAATCTCTTGATTTCAGGTGAAAAAGCTACAGAAAAATGGCGACTACCATAATTTGCAAAGAGTTTCTTTCTTAATTTTGATTTATATAAGAGCTGTGATTTGATTAGCTATAAAGTACAGTCATTGGAACTTATCTAAGTGTTCTAAAATTATCACATGACTAAATATGAGTAGAGAATATTTAAGCATGCTCAGCTGTGGGTTAACAATAATGTGCATGTATACGTCTGTACTTAAAAAAATTATTCTTATATTTAATTATTGACTTAGTTCCCTGTCTCCTCTGGGAGAATGGGGCCATGAACGAGTCTTCTCCATTTTGATCTGTCTTGCACTTGTCTGGTTGCCTCTGCCCATGTGTTGAATCCTAGCTGTTTCCTTTCTTTTTTTACCCATTCTCCTCCATGTTTCCTTCGGTCTACCTCTTTTTCTTATTTAATTACACAATATAATTTTTTTTTACTTTGCAGGGAAATAAATCCAGATGTAGAATTTGAAGTATATAATTACAACATAACCACCATGGACAATTTCAAGCATTTCATGGACAGAATCAGTCATGGAGGATTAAAAGATAATAAACCAGTTGATCTGGTACTGAGTTGTGTTGATAACTTTGAAGCTAGAATAACAATAAATACTGTAAGTAAACCAGTTGATCTGGTACCCAGTTGTTTTGATAACTTTGAAGCTAGAATTACAATAAATACTGTAAGTAAACCAGTTGATCTGGTACTGAGTTGTGTTGATAACTTTGAAGCTAGAATTACAATAAATACTGTAAGTAAACCAGTCGACCCGGTACCCAGTTGTTTTGATAACTTTGAAGCTAGAATTACAATAAATACTGTAAGTAAACCAGTTGATCTGGTACTCAGTTGTGTTGATAACTTTGAAGCTAGAATAACAATAAATATTGTAAGCTACCAGATCAGGAAATATTCCAAAGATGTAAACATGATGTTTTCATATATCTCTATTTCTTAAATGTTTAATTTTCCACACATTAATTTGTGAAGCTTTGAATTGAGCATATGCCACTGTTAACCAATTTAAGCGGTGGAAATCTGCCAGGTATTTTTGAAAACCATTAACTAATAATGAGATAATTTTGATACAATACAAACAAGAAGAGAAAATATTACAAATTTTGATAAAATTTAACCCCAATAAAACGGATGTGATATAAGTATTTATTACGGAGAGCCCCTTTCTGTATCAGACATTGTTTTTGTATGGTAGAATACATTAAAAATGTAACATCGTAGCAACAACATTTCAGCCCCATTATTAGTCTATCCATGAAAAACATGTTTATTTTATTGACCAACACAAGGAAATAATAATTAAAATTTGTCAGTGATTCAGGCAGATTGTAGTTTTCTCCTGGTACTCCGGTTTCCTCCACCAATAAAACTGACAGCCACAATATAACTGAAAAATTGTTGAAAGTGGCATTAAACACCATAATCGCCTCCAAGGAAATAATTTGGTTAGTTGTGGTAGGATAGAAAACCAAAACTAGATCTGGCAGGAGAATGGCATGTTTAAACCTTTAAATCATGTGATATATATCTACGGCTCCAGCCATATTCCTTGTTTGATGTACCCAGCTGGGCGTCCAATGAAAATAAAGCATTTTTCTATAAGCTATAATATATATATATATATTGATGTATATTTGATTACAGGCTTGTAATGAACTAGGTCAGACATGGATAGAATCTGGTGTTAGTGAGAATGCTGTGTCAGGACATATACAGTTTATTATCCCTGGTGAAACTTCCTGTTTTGCTGTAAGTTGTATGTAGCTTAATTAACACACTTCCTGGCCCTTTCCTCATTCATGACCTATCACCGAGTTTGTAACTAGATTAACACCATGGGTGCCACTAGTGGAGCAGGAACTGCTTACCCTTCCGAAGCATATGAATTCACCCCTGGTTTTTAGTGGAGTTCGTGTTACTCGATCTTTAGTTTGATATGTATGTTTTATAGATCGTTGTTGGTCCTTTTGTACTTTCTTTTGGCCATTGTGTTGTCTGTTCTACTTCGATTTACGAATTCTGATTACTCCTCTTCTAACAAACAATACACATTTTCCGCAATCCAGATTCGATTCTAAAATTATACGATTTTATAGGAGTTGTTTCCCTTGTGATGAGCAAATTGATACTTATTTTAGCAAGAGAATGGAAAGCACATAGAATTTGAGTATAATTTTATTATAACTTGTAGATATTTGAATATTGTAAGAAATAAGAGGATGATTTAATAGCAAAAAGAAAATTAACAAGTTGTTACAACATTAAAAAAGCAAATAATTAAACTGACCTTCACAAGAAATATAATGATTATATATACAGTGTGCTCCACCATTAGTGTTTATATACAGGTTTATGGTTTATGGTGTTTAGCGCCACTTTTAACAATATTTCAGTTTTATTGTGGCGATCAGTTTTATTGGTGGAGGACACCGGAGTACCCGGAGAAAACCACTGACCTGTTGCAAATCACTGATAAACTTTATCACATAATGTTGCATCGTGTACACCTCGTCTGGGTGGTATTTGAACTCACAACTTTAGTTGTGATAGGCACTGATAGCACAGATAGTTGTAAATCCAACTACCATACGATCACGGCCACAATGGCCCTGTTTATATACATATAATGTTTATTATTATAGTGTGCTCCACCTTTAGTAGTAGCTACACATACAGATGAGAAAACATTAAAAAGAGAGGGAGTATGTGCTGCTAGTCTTCCTACCACCATGGCTATTGTAGCAGGCTTCTTAGTTCAAAACACATTAAAGTAAGTTATCATCATATGTATCTTAAAATGCCACGCTGAAATACTGCTAAGTTGGCATTAAACACCAATCAATCAATCAATATTTATCCTAAAAGCCACAATATACATTACTGGTAGCTGAAATATCGCTAAGTTGGCATTAAAAACCAATCAATCAATCAATATTTATCCTAAAAGCCACAGTATACTGGTAGCTGAAATACTGCTAAAGTTGGCATTAAACACCAATCAATCAATCAATATTTATCTTAAAACATTTATAAAAAAAACAAAAAAAAGGAAGTGAAATGGGGGGAAAACTCTCCACCAGTAAAGTTCCAAAATCAAATTGGTTAATTATAGAAACAGGGACAAAATCAATGGCCCTAACACACATATATTTCAGCTGACAATTGTGGATTTGACAGGCACTTCTATAAACCATGGCAGGGTTTTAAGCTAGTTGAGTTTTCATAAAATATAATAAAAAATACCACACAGCTCTAAATTCTAATCGGAAAATCATAGAAAGAGAAATGGACACAAAATCTATACCCCTTTTACACATGTCTTCGTACAGGCACTTCAATAAAAAGTGGTGGGGTTAGGCTAGTCAACCATGAAAGACACTGACATTAAATTTGCTGGTCACAAAAATATAAACTTTTTCTAATCCAACAACTTTAAACAGATTTTTAGCTCACCTGACCCAAAGGGTCATGTGAGCTTTTGTCATCACTTTGCGTCCGTCGTCGTCGTCGTCCGCGTCCGTAACCTTTTCATACTTTCTTCTTTGAAACCACTGAACTGATTTGGACCAAATTTGGCAGAAATGTTCATTGGGAGGTCCTCTACTAAATTTTTTATTTTGGTGCAGATCGCATATCCAAGATGGCCGCCATGACTCGACTTAGTTTTAACATAGAACCCTATGGGAAAAATGTTTAAAATTTTTTCCTCTGAAAGCAGTAAGTCAATTTAAAGCAAATATGACATGAATGGTCCTTAGGTGGTCAACTTTCAAAATAATGTCATGTGACCCCGACCTCCATCCAAGATGACCACCATCAGCGAACATAGTTTTAACATAGGTCCCTATGGAAAAAATGTTTAAACATTTTTTCCTCTGAAACCAGTATTAAAGTCAATTGAAAGCAAACATGGCATGAATGGTCCTTAGGTGGTCAACTTTCAAAATAATGTCCTCCATCCAAGATGGCCGCCATCAGCAAACATAGTTTTAACATAGGACCCTATGGGAAAAATGTTTAAATTTTTTTTCCTCTGAAACCAGTAAGCCAATTTAAATCAAACATGTTATGAATGGTCCTTAGGTGGTAAACTTTTAAAATTATGTCCTGTGACCCCCGACTTCCATCCAAGATGGCCGCCGTCAGCGAACATAGTTTTAACATAGGACCCTATGGGAAAAATATTTAAAATTTTTTTCCTCTCAAACCAGTTAGCCAATTTAAAGCAAATATGGCATGAATGGTACTTAAATGGTCAACTTTCAAAATTATATCCAGTGACCCAGACCTCCATCCAAGATGGCTGCCATCAGCGGACCATTGGACTGTATGGAAATTTCATTGAAAAACCTTTTTGTGAGAAACTACTCAACAAATTGAATATTTTGCATTATATGAATGTTACTTGGATGGTTCTACACCTGATCTATTATTTTGGTGCAGATTGGAAATTCAAGGTGACCTCCATTGACGGATGAAGTTTAACATACCGGTAGGTCCTTTACCAGAATTGTAATTTTGGTGCTGATCGGTAATTAAACATGGCTGCCAGGGGTAGATAATGTTTTCTGATACGTCAATCTTTAAAAATCTTCTGGTCAGAAACTACTGATTCAATTGAATTTGTTTTCTGGTGTGAATGATCTATGGATGGTCCTCTACCTAAATTGTAAATTTGGTTCCAATTGGAAATTCAAGATGGCCGCCATAGACGAACAAAGTTTAACATAGAAGCCTACAAGACCCAATGGGAATTTGTACTGAGTTGTTCTTCTCAGAAAGTACCAAGCCAGTTGACTTGATTTGTTCTATGCTGCTCCTATCTGCAAACAGAAAGACTTGAAAAATATGCTTGTTGATAACCTTCTTCAAGAATTAAAACTTAAGCAGTCTAATATACTTACCATGGAAGATTTTAATTTTGACTTTAGGTTTTCAGAATTTATGGAACACACATTCAATAGTAAGCAAATTGTGTCTTAAGTCGCAAGAAAATATGAATCTTTGTTAGACTTCACGTTCCTAAGGATTTACCCTGCCAATTATTACCAGGTGAGCGATGACAGGCTCTCCAGAGCCTCTAGTTTATATTGTCTTCTGTTTTATTTTAAATGGCAAAACACATCAAAGTTATTCGCAAATTGTTATTAAAAGACAGTTCCCATCAATGTTGAAAATTGATAGGGGTTCTGTTTTGTTTGTCTTTATTTGTATTTATTAAATTTTGTCTTTATTCTGTATCTTGTACCTCAATGTTGCCCATGTCTCTGGACTATTTATTCTTGATTTCCAGCCTTTGGTTTTCTCTAATGTTTATTTTTACATTACAGGTATTTATTAAATTTTGGAAAGGTTACGTATTACCTTGGTTATAATGCTTTAGAAGATTTCTTTCCGTCAATGGCGATGAAGCCAAACCCAGAGTGTGATGACAATAACTGTAAAAAACAACAAGAAGAATATAAGGTAGGCTACATGTATATCAATTGTATTCTATTACATGGGCCAGTATTGGTCGTGATTGTATGGTAGTTGGATTTACAACTACCTATGCAATTAGCAGTGATTCAGCTAGCGCTCGTCACTTTCGTCATTGACGATTGATTTTCGAAAGTGACGAGTATTTCCCGTACCCATTTCGCCACTTGAATTTTCAAAAATTCATAGAAAAATGTTTGTAAAAATCCATTTTTCTTCTTCATTTGCTGATTAAAACTAATTAGTCACTACAATGACAATTTTATGACATGTCATAAGCCAATCAACGGATTATAGAATTTTTGTTTCGATTGCGTAATCTTCGATCTCACCTGGCTTGATTTACCTGGTTAAAGATAATGATCCCGACAAAGAATTCAATCAACGATAATGATTTTTTTTTATATTTATGACATGTACTCAAAATGCCACAGTATGTATTGAAAGTGGACATATTTTTGTAATCGTCATTCATTGCACGATTCGTCGCAATGTCCGGAATAACGGGGGAAAAAAATGCCCGGAATAAAGAACTATTGTTGCCACGTTTCATTTATGAAAATGTCAGTATCATGTTTATTGAAATCTATCGTATCCATTAAGTATTTTGAAAGTGATTCTCTCGAAAAGTTATAAAACTAAAATAAAAATGGCACCATCAAAAATGCAGGAGTACGCATCCACCGAATCTACTTTTAAGCAAACAAACTTTTGATGTATTTATTCCCATTTCTGTGACATGAAATCTTAGTTCTCGTACATGTATATTTAATATGTTCATTTATATGCAACGGTTGGTCATTTAATTTGTTGAAATACACTGCACAAGGACCCATCAGATTTTTATTGATCTGCATCTGGCTATTATAACAATTGCGTTCTATTTATAGAACTATTTACAAACAGACATGTGTCTGCAATAAAAAAAAATAACTACAGTATTTTTATTCCAATTGTTGCAATTTGATTATGAGGTCTGAGAAATAATAATACATTTCACAACTTTCTCCAGTTTTTGACGTTTGTTCTATAGATTTTATTACTAGTTGGACCATTGGGCAAATTGGCAGAGGCATATTTTTTTCTGCTGAAGACCACAAATTATTACAATTGTGGTATTAGACCAAAACACAGTAACATTTCAAAAAGGGTGGGGGAGGGGGTTATTACAATTTGTGTGGTACTTATTAGACCAAAGCACAGTAATATTTAAACAAAGGGGGGAGGGGTTATTACAACTTGTGTGGTATTAGATAAAAAGTAAATTATTATAAGATTAAGCTCAATATTCTTGTCTATTCATATTTAGAAACAAAAATTCTGCTCCGCAAAAGTGACTAATGGTCTCAAAATCCTGGCTGAATCCCTGAATTAGTATAAACTATATTTTATTTGAAAGAAAGTCAAACACAAATACAAGATAGCAAATAGCAGGTGGGATTGGAAAACAAGTGAGGTATCACTTTTACAAATTCCGTTCCCCTGAATTAGTGCCTATCACCACTAACGTTGTGTGTTCAAATCTCGCTCGGGCAAGGTGTGCATGATACAACATTATGTGATGATGTTTGGCAGTGACTTGTGACAGGTCGGTAATTTTCTCTGGGCATTCCGTTTTCCTCCACCAATAAAACTGACTGCCACAATATAACTGAAATATTGTTGAAAGTGGCATTAAACACGATAACCCTATTCTATTACATGTACAGTGCAACCTGTCTGAACCGAACCCTGAAACAAACTGAAATCCTGTAATATTTCTAACTTAAAATAAAGTTACCAGAAGAGTTAGAATATACCAAAGGGGTAATCAGAATGCATAGGAAATCTTTGTTAATTTCACCTGTATAAACCACACATTGACCCCAAGTAGGTTCTGTTTAGACAGGTTTCTCTGTATTATATTATTACAGTGGAACCTGTCTAATCCAACACACCAATTAGGGACCAGGGAAATGTGTCGGATTGTACAGGATGTCAGAACCTGTCTAATCCAACACACCAAGGGACTAGGGAAATGTGTCGGATTGTACAGGATGTTGGAATAGTCAGGTTTTATTGTATTTAATACAATATTTTGGTATCATAAATATTTGTCAGATGTCACAGGATGTCAGAAAACTCAAAAAGACAAATTGTCCATCTAATTGCATCCCCCCCCCTCTCCCACCTTTGTTTTCAAAAATGAAAATGTCAAAGTGAAAATAACATATACTGTTTTATCTTTTGCACTCTAAATTTAAATTGCTCAAATTAGTATCAAAATAAGGGGATAAGAATAAAAATTTTGTGAATTTTGCATGATTTTAGAACATTTTTCATTGGACTAGGGTCCTTTTATCGGATGCTGGGAAAGGCTAGACAAATTCCTGCCCTTCTATTTTAGCATTATCACCTCCTACTTGATAATGACTGAGTGGAATGCCCTGTAAATGATGTTAATGTATCACATTTCAACATTAAAGAGTTGTTGATTGTTGTTTAATGCCAAGTCAGCAATTTATCAGCAATATCATTTGAAAACAAAGGTGGGGGGGAGGGGGGAAATGCAATTAGACGGGCAATTTGTCTTGATCCTGGCCCTGCATTTGGAAATCATTGAATGTGATCATAAAAAGTTTAATTCCTCTCTAAATCAAAGAAAAAATCGTTGTTTGCAGAAAAAAGAGGCTCTTAAACCGAAAGAAGAAGTAAAAGAAATTGTAGATGATTCACCGATACATGATGACAATCCTTTTGGTATGTTTTACATGTTATTCTTTAGTTTAAGAAAAGTTTGAAGATACCACAGGTCAAAGAAGGATAGACAACACAATGAAGAAAAGAAAAGGACAAAAGGACAAACAATGATAAACAGAACACTACACCGAAAATTAAAAATCGTACAAGAACCCCACTAAAAATCAGCGTTGAACTCAGGTGCTACTGAAGGGTGAGTAGATCCTGCTCCACATATGATGTGTCAACCATTGTTAAGCAACCTGATTAAAATTAAATGTTTGTTGTATCTTTTTTTTAAAAAGAATCTTAGGCCATACATTAACATCAAATTTCTACCAATAATAAAAACAAATCATACGCTAATTTGTTGTCCTTTTCCGTTGTTCTCTACTAGAACATGTGCCATTTTGACCGTCAAAAGGGAAATAAGTCCTACAAAAGACCAAGTAAAACATATAATTTTAGTATCAAATGGGGAGTGTGAGTCTCTAGGTTTACCACTACTGTTGTATCAAACAATAATGTAGATGCTAGAGAAAACCAAAGGGTCAATAAAGAATGGACAATCCAGATCAGAGGCAAGCATCAGTGACTGGTACTTGCTCATTTCCCCTAATGTAACACACATGTATACAATTATTCTGTCCAACAAAAAGAAAACAGTAGAAGAACTACGACCCGATGTAAAAAGCAAATAACGTGAACGCAAGAGGTTGAAGCACGGTGTCTGACAACTAGTAATGCATCTGGCCGGCTCACATTGGGATTTTTGATGCATCATTTTTCTTTAAATTCGTCTTGATGCAAAGCGATCCCTGCACTGGCAACATTTGGCACACAAGATACAGAACAAAGTCAAACAAAACAAGAAACATAGTTCAGAAGACTAAAAACATTAGCAACTTGGATCCCACCAATATACCTGGGTTGAACCAAAGTCGGTGTGAAGGGCAAGCTGTCCTTTTTATAAGACATCGGAATTACTCATAGTCAAGTACGCTAAAAGTCTTGTCCGTGATAGAGGAAAGAACAAAAATTATATAAAACAGAAAAATATCCATTGCCAGTTGAGAAATGGATATTTCGCCTCAGTCAACTAGATCGTGATGACCACCGTAATGATGATATATATATTTAGTCGATTAACAAGGGTTTTATCTATCTCTTATCACTCACTCATGTGAAATATTCTTAAAAAACATATTGCTAATTATAGAAATTGAAGTAGTGTCAGAAACAACGGAGGAAGAACTGCAAGCAGCTGAGGGTGATAAACCACAGCTTACTGAAGGTGTTACTGTAGCTTATACTAAACCAGCAAAGTCATCACAGGTATGTACTGACTCAGTGGGAGGGGGGATAAACCACAGCTTACTGAAGGTGTTACTGTAGCTTATACTAAACCTGCAAAACCATCACAGGTATGTACTGACTCAGTGGGGGGGGAGGGGGGTTGACTTGTATTAACCATATAACTTTATTAATCTTCCTCTCTGAAGGTATAAATAATGTTTGTGAAGTCCTCTATAAAGATTCCTCTTTTGAATCCAGCAAAAAAACATGCCCAGCCTTGGCAATTCTTGTTTCTGATAGGATGAAATTTTAAAAATCTTCTCAGAAACTTTAGCTCAGTTCACATGATATATACATGTATATATATGTGAGATCCTCTACAAAGATTCCATATTTCATCTTGATCAAACAAAAACAACATGGTTGCCATGGTGAATGTTTGTTATTGATTTGCTTAAAATATCTCTGAAACTACAGGACTAGTGATTTGTTATGTATACAACTGATGCTTGTGAGATCCTCATTTTAATCTTGTCCCTGTGAAGAAATGTGGAGGCGATGTGTGATTCTTGTCCTGGACACTACAAACTTGCATGAATACAACCACGTCGGTGGTGTAATGGTTAACGTGCTCGCCTCGGGTGTGTTAGATCGTGAGTTCAAACCAAAGACTATAAAATCAGAATTTGTTGCTTCTCCGCTAAGCACGCAGCATTAAGGAGAAAGAGCAAAGACTGGGTGACTCAGAATAATGTGTCCGAGTGGGCCGATATGTCTATCCACAGACTGTTATTTCAGTGAGCTACCAAGTTATAAAAATCCAAATAGGTGTGTTGGTCTAGTACAAAGCGGACTGCATCATCATTTCGTTGAAAATTAATTGTTCTCGCCATGATATAGCTGAAAAAATTGCTGAATTGGCGTTGAAGGAATATTAAAGCTCGTTTTAACATATTTTTTCAACTCGTGACGCAGGTTGTTTCTTTTCAATTTAATTGTAAAAACAATCCAAAAATACTTTGCACGCCCATATAATCCCTAATATCATTAAAATATCACTTAAAAGGGTCGAAATAAATTTTTGTCCAGGAAGCAAAAATTCAATTCAAGGTAAAGACCTCAAGATATGACAGAATTATCAACGAATTATGTCACTTTTACAAAGTTTCATTGATAAAGACTGGGTTAATGTTTCATATAAATATCATTTATTGAACCAATTGCAAGTTTTCATGAGATACAAAAAATTACCAAAATGAGCTTTAATATCCATTTAAACAACAAGCACTCACTCACTCACTCACTGTATGAATACAAACAGATACTGTAGTACCTTCAATGTCTAAGATAAGACTGGTTGACTCAAGGTGGAGATTTCTGTGTCTGTGATTAATGATGTGACTACGTACTGACTGTTTCTCATGTCTGTTAGCACGATAAAATTCTAGGCCAAACGGGCAACATCATCATCTTGTCAAATATTTACTTGCTCATCATAATAAAATCTACGGTAATAAAGAAAAATTAAACATTGTTGTATCTTTTTTATTTTTTATTTTTTTGGTTGTTGTTGTATATTTGCTATACATTAACATCTAATGACATCCCGTTTGTGGTCATGTGAGGGTTCATATTCCAAAAATGTATTAAGACATTGCACAGCCTGAGAGATTTTGTCCTATTGGTCAATATATTTCACTAACTTCCCTTGATTGGACAATCGAAGATGAAAGAAAGGTTATCTGACATGATCCAGAATGTGTTGTCATTTGATGTATCACCAACAATTAAAATAATAAAAGATACAAAAAACATCTAATTTTAATTAGGTTGAATATGATGTATTTTAAAAAATTTTCCCAATTATTCCGAAATTGAAGAATAAGGACAGAATTTGTGTTTATACACTGTAGTGTCAGGGATGATTTTAAACTTTATAAAATGCGGCCCCTAAATCCACAATTTGGAATTTAACTTGGGAATTTTTTGTATTGCTCTTAGCATTATATATTTGTATTATTTTTCATCATGATTAAGACTGATTGATTGGTGTTTAATGCCAACTTTAACAGTATTTCAGATATATTGTGGTGTCATTTTCATTATCAAATTATTAGAACCAAGAATTCATTGAACCTGACTCCTCATAGGTAGTAATTATAACAATCGCTGTATTAAATACACGTTGATTTCGTTGACTGTAAATCTACCAATCAGAGAGATAAATGTTCGTGATGCAAATAATGAAAAAGCATGAAAGGCACCATTTTCATTGGCAGATGATAAGTTCATCTGGACAAGACCTATATCAGGTTCTGTTATATGTTATGGATGAGGATAGTATATTCAGAGCTGTTTACAACTACGGCTTCTCCATATTTTCTACAATTTTTTACCATAAAATATGGACTATGATTTGCGGTATGAAACTACGGTCTGTGGTCGTTGTGTATAAAAATAATTTTGTTTGTGAATCTGAAAAATGGAATTACCAATCAGCATCAGAAAGATGCTTGGGAATAATTGAGCTTTAAATAAAGTGTTTAGGAGACTTGGTATTTCAAGGTCGTTGACCTTATGATATTATAACAACTAATTTTATCAGACTGAATCAAATAATAAAAAATTATCTGGTCGGGTCAAACCACAGACTTTAAAATTGGTATTTGTTGCTTCTCCACTAAGCACGCAGCATTTAGGAGAAAGAGCAAAGACTGGTTTGATCGGAATCAGAATAATGTGTCCGAGTGGAGCGACAAGTCTACCCGCAGACTGTTCTTTCAATGAACTAGTACTATAAATATCCAACTCAGTGTGTTGGTCTAGTACAAAGCGGACTCCATCATCATCTCATTGAAAATTAACTTTGTTCTTGCCATGATATAGCTGAAAAATTGTTGAATGGGCGTTAAACAACAATCACTCACTCACTCTGTTTTATATTTTCAGGATGAGAGAGAAACAGTGGGAGATGTGTCAGAACTAAGTTTAGAAGAGTTAATGAAACAAAATCAAGGTTTATGATGTAAAGCTGATGGATATGTTATTTATGTAAACTTGTAAATTTTGCCTGTGAGGAAGAAATGCTGGATGTTTCTAAGGCAATAATTTGTTGTCAGTTTCTAGTCATCTTGATAGAAGATCTGCTACATCTTTATATTGGCTGAAACAAAGAAATGTGTAAAACATTGATTTACGCTTTGTAATGTCATGGATTAACCAATCACAGTGTCAATGATGATTTATTTCTTCGCTCAGAGAAGGAAATGTAATTGTGAATTTGAACCAGATCAATATTGTTCAAAGTGGTGTTAAACACTATAATTCTAACCCCTGAATCGGGGCACAATCTAGAAAGAAAAAATATTGTGAGATGCATTTTTGTTACTGCAGCGTGTGGAACTATATTTTGCAATATCATAAACCAATTTCTAATTTACATCGACGTCACTGTACATTATATACAAAATTTTGAAAATTTGACCTAGACCAGGTTGATTTTACATAGACATTGTCTACAGGTCTACTGCTAATTTCACACACTGATTATTGCATGTATTGATGCACCTCCTATTTTGTAGAAATATTTGAACATTTTGGCGTAACAACTTTTTGGCATTTACGAAATATTGTATCACTGAAATGTGCTTCTATAATACATAGAGATCTGTTAACGTTGCTTCATACCATATGTCATCATTCCATTTAATGAAGTGGCTGACATGATTATATGATTAGAAAGTTCTATTGAGAAATTAATGCAATCTTTTGTAGTTTTATAGGCCTGTGAAAGTGGGAGGTCAAGGTACATTGTGGTCGTATTCATATGGTAGTTGGATTTACAACTACCTATGCAATCAGAGCCTATCACCACTGATGTTGGGAGTTTGAATCTCGATCAGGGCGAGGTGTACAACATTATGAGATAAAGTTTGTCAGTGTTTTGCGGCAGGTTGGTGGTTTTCTCCGGGTCCTCCGGTTTCCTCCACCAATAAAACTGACTGCCATGATATAACTGAAATATTGTTGAAAGTGGCATTAAACACCATCATACAAACAAACATATATTTGTATGAAGTGATTTAGTTTTAACACTTCATATAAAAATGTGTCCGTCTGTCATGACTTTTACAGCACTATAAATCTACAATAATTGTATTGAATACTTTTTATTGCAGTCAAACCTGTATTAAGAGGTCACTTTTGGGACAAAGAAAATGTGGTCTTATAAGACAGGTGACCTCTTATATAAAAGAGGTTCAATTCATATGAAAATTTCCATGACAGGACAAGAAAAATGTGACCTTTAAATACAGGTGGTTTCTCAATAGAGGTCACCACATGGGCAGGTTTGAATGTATATGTTGACTTTATTTAATACAATTGAAATAATAATTATTTGTTTTATTATTCCACATTTTCAACTGTTGTTATTAATTTTTCATGACATTCGAAAATAGTACCTGGATGTGGGCATGATTGCATGGTTTGTCCACTTCATTGACTGATGAATTTTTGAAGTCATGTGTCAACCTTTTTGCCAATCACACTTGACTTTCATGCTGCATGTCATCATTCCATTTTATGAAGTAGTTGACACAATAATTTGAATAAAATGTCAATCTTACTGTTAATATATTTTAATTGAACAATCCTAATAACAATACAATTTAATTTAGCAATAATCAAAATCATAAAATTACTTTAATATGATATTTTATTGTTTTAAGAGACATGTTAAACAATTTAGAAAGCCTTCTCGCCACGATTTAGCTGAAATACTGCTAATGGTGGTGTTAAACACCAATCAATCAATTAATAGAAAGCCTTCTTTTAAGAGGAAATTGTTCAGGACTAAGAATGGTTCTTTATTATGAAAAAAAAGTTTAAACAGTGATGATCAATATTTCCACCAATATCAACAAAATGAACAATCGCCTCTCTTCTAAAGAAAGTTTAAACAGTGATGGTCAACATTTCCATCAATATCAACAAAATGAACAATCGCCTCTCATCTATAGAAAGTTTAAACAGTGATGGTCAACATTTCCATCAATATCAACAAAATGAACAATCGCCTCTCATCTAAAGAAAGTTTAAACAGTGATGGTCAACATTTCCATCAATATCAACAAAACCAACAATCGCCTCTCATCTAAAGAAAGTTTAAACAGTGATGGTCAACATTTCCATCAATATCAACAAAACCAACAATCACCTCTCATCTAAAGAAAGTTTAAACAGTGA
>MJUT01043824.1:11007-42714 GCA_002080005.1 Gigantidas platifrons
TTGATCCCAAGGATTTTAATTCTTTGATTTACAATCTTTTGACTTTGAGTGTACCCAATGAAGCAGAAACGCTTATATGCTGTGTCTTTTTCTTTGATTGCTCGTTTTGTTGATATTGAGGAAATTATTGGCCACAGTTTAACATTTCTATTCATTATCAACATTCACCTAAAATCGCTGAATATATATAAACAATTCATTGAACATACATATTAATGTGTTGTAAACTACACCATGGCATGAAGTAGGTAACTTGATACTTACAGATTTTGAAGGTTAGGCAAGTCGTTGAATGTGCTTGATTGGATTGATGTAATCTTATTGGAATACAAATAACTACAACATATAAAATACATACTAAATACTATGAAAATATGAGACAAAATAAGTATAAGGAAAGTCCGAAGACAAATCTTGGGGAACCATCTCTTTAGTCAAATAGTTTCGTTCTCAAACGACACTCACTGTCCATTTTTCTGGATGTAGTTCAATGTATGAAGCAGAGCTAGTTGTAACTGTGAACTCTTTTAGTTCAAGTTGAGGGACAAATATGGGATCAAAATATTCTCTAAGCCATGAAATATTTAGTAAAACAGTATATACAGTTGAAAACCAAATTCAAGGACTGTGCTAGTTACATTTCGTTTTGGCTGAGAGCCACCTGCATACAATCTGCTTTAACAGTATTTACCCGTAGTAATCTATTTTAGCAAACACGTGCACCAATTATAACAAATATGTTGTTCATCAAAATCATAGGCATTTTGATGATGCTAGAGAAATATTTGTTAGAATCAGAGTGTATTTTTATTTAATAAACAAATCATGTCTCTCCTTAAAACAATATATTTGTATCCAAGTTGGCCTTTCGTGAGTTTTTTATTTGGTTAATTTCGTAATTGATTGAATGCTTAAAAACAAATACGAGACAAACATATCTGGAAAAGTACTTGTATAGCACCCGTTATGTCCAACATTTGCCAGCAACTGAGTTAATCGCGTTTTTCTATGGTGTCCATGCTCTTCTTTCAGTTTTCCGTGTTTTTTTTATTTGCTTGTCTTTGTACTATGTCATAACCCAATGCTACCTTTGTCTCTGGATTGCCCATTCTTGCTTGCCCCTAATGTTTACTTACAAATTTATATTTAACATTATCCCATAGAATTACTTAGGACATATATTCTTATGATTGAGCTATACATTTGTACAAATAATATTAAATGATACAGATATTCTAGGTTTGATAGATTGTTGAAAGTGTTGTCCTGGATCACTGTTATGTCATTGTGATTTAGCTGTCTATCAATAGATAACAAATATATTTAGTTTATATTTTTATTAAGATATTGGCTTTCTAATATTTCTTAAATAAAGTTAATAATAAACTGGGTATTTGTGAGTGTTGAAATATCTCAAACCACATAACAAGCCCGCTCGTGCACTTAGATGCTCGCGCAGGTAAGACGTTCATGTTTCTTATAAGACACCCTCCGTTGTACTCATATATAGTCAAGTCCGGTAAAAGTTTTGGCAGTGATTCAGGAAATAAAGCATCTACGTAAAAAGGAAACTAGTCACTGTCTTTTTAGACATGAATATTTCGTAACGGTCAACGTGATTGTTATATTTAATACTATGTGAAAACGAAGGCGCATCTAACACTGCTACAGTTCCCAGTTCTCATAGACTTTTTACATGGTATTCAATGAGTTAATTACTTTAGTTTTTATAAAACGTTAACAATAACATGCATTGACATAACGTGGTTATTCATTTGTACAAATCATACTCAATGATACTCACAGATAGTACAAACTTGGTAGATTTTTGAAAGCGTTGTCCTCTATCACTGATATGTCATTATTGTGTAACTGTCTATAAATAGTCAATAAATGTATTTATTAAACTAGTGTAATAATATTAGTAGGTATTATAACCTACTGTTATAAACAACACTCGGGAACCAGTTGTTTAGGATTCCGGAACTGACGTACCTGCACATCTATATATATTTGTCAGTTAACAAATAGTCATCAACGAATGTGGAAGTCCCTACGACGACTCCGTCCTGACTTTCAACAACTGTTAACTCAAGCGTGGATATTGATATAACTTTCAGGTATATCCGTTATAAAGGTTATATTATATTGCACTATAATAATAAATTGGCCTACTAATATGTCTTAAGCGATAAATATTTGATAATATTATACTTTACGTTTTAGTTTCCTTATTTGTCTCTGTTAGCGCAGCCGGTCCATATAACGTTATATGGACCGGCAGTGCACTGCCTCGTTTTCGAGTCTTTATTTCGGGAAATAATTGGGCTTGTTTTTGGACGCGAAGTATAATATAACAAATAGTTCACGGCACTTCGGGCCATATGGCAGTTTATGGACCGGTCTGTTATCCACAAAATACTTTATGGACCTCAGCTTCGCTTCGATCCATATAATATTTTGTGGGTGACATCCCGGTCCATAAACTGCCATATGGCCCTCAGTGCCGTGAACTATTTGTTAAATATTGAATTATTTTTGATATGTTTGGGTCATTGACAAATACTGTGAATAATTGGTTCATTGATACATTATACTTAGTTTGAATTATGAGAGAACTGTGACAATTGTTTAGTTGCTTTGAATATCAAGCCAGATCTAATACACTTAATACAGACAGTTCACAATGTTTAAAACAATTTCTCTGGTTTTGAATTGGAATTAAAACATATAAAAACTTAACTAAAAATTAAAAAAGGGTTCTATTCATTTGGACCTTTCATATTGTCATACACCAATTACTCAAAGGGATGATTTAGGTGACCATTTATGTTGATCGTTGTTTGCCATTTTGTAACTATTTGTCTGCCCTTTTTCGATTGATGGATTCTGACCACCTCTTTGGTATCTTCAAACTCTTCCTACATATCAAACGTAAGGATCTCCTCGTTCAGGGCATATGTGACCTCAGCTAGGTTTGACTACCCTGACATGGCATTTTGATTTTATTGATCCCAAGGATTTTAATTCTTTGATTTACAATCTTTTGACTTTGAGTGTACCCACTGAAGCAGAAACGCTTATATGCTGTGTCTTTTTCTTTGATTGTTCGTTTTGTTGATATTGAGGAAATTATTGGCCACAGTTTAACATTTCTATTCATTATCAACATTCACCTAAAATCGCTGAATATATATAAACAATTCATTGAACATACATATTAATGTGTTGTAAACTAAACCATGGAATCTTTTAGTTCAAGTTCAGGGGCAAATATGGGATCAAAATATTCTCTAAGCCATGACATATTTAGTGAAACAGTATATACAGTTGAAAACCACATTCAAGGACCGTGCCAGTTACATTTCGTTTTGGTTGAGAGCCACCTGCATACAATCTGTTTTAACAGTTTTTGCTCCTTTTAATATATTTTAGCAAACACGTGCACCAATTATAACACATATTGTGTTAATCAAAATCATAGGCATCTTGATGATGCTAGAGAAATATTTGCTAGCATCAGAGTGTGTTTTTATTTTATAAATAAATCATGTCTCTCCCTAAAACAATATATATGTATCCAAGTTGGCCTTTCTTGAGTTTTTTATTTTGTTAATTTCGTAATTGATTGAATGATTAAAAACAAATATGTGATAAAAATATCTAGGAAAGTACTTGTATATCACCCGTTATGTCCAACATTTTCCAGCACCTGAGTTAATCCCGTTTTTCTATGGTGTCCATGCTCTTCTTTCAGTTTTCCGTGTTTTTTTTGTATTTGTTTGTCTTTGTACTATGTCATAACCCAATGCAACCTTTGTCTGTGGATTGCCCATTCGTGCTTGTTCCTAATGTTTACTTACAAATATATATTGAACATTATCCCATATAATTACTTAGGACTATATTCTTATGATTGAGCTATACATTTGTACAAATAAAATTAAATGATACTTACAGATATGTTAACCTTGGTAGATTGTTGAAAGTGCTGTTCTGGATCACTGTTATGTTATTATGGTTTAGCTGTCTATTAACAGATAACACATATATTTAGTTTATATTTTTTGATTAAAATATTGGCTTTCTAATATTTCTTACATACACAGGGAATTGTTGAGTGTTGAAAGAGCTCAGATCACATAATAGCCCTCTCGTGCACTCAGGGGATCGCGAATATAAGCAGTTTCTCATAAGACACCTTCGGTCTTACATATATATAGTCAAGTACAGTAAAGTATTGGCATTGATTCAGGTAATTGTGATATTTAATACTATGTAAAAACCAAAGGCCATCTAACACTGCTACATGTCACAGGTCTTATAGACTTTTAATATGATATTCAATAAGTTTATTACTCAAGTTTTTATAAAACATGAACAATAACATGCATTGACATCATGTGGTTATGTATTTCTACAAACCATACTAGATGATACTTACATGTATTCTAGATTTAGTAGATTGTTGAAAATGATCTTTATGATCTTTAAATTGATTGATTGGTATTTAATCTATACTACTTTTCCTTTATTTTAAACATAATTTAGTCATACATTTAAACAAATCATACTGAACGATACTCACAGATTGTGCAAATGTGGTACATTGTTGAAAGATTACCAAAGAGGGAACCAAAAACTGGACAATGCAGTAAAACTGGCAATATAGCGTTCATAAGACGAAGAAAAACAAACCAAAAACACAACACAATATGTGTTGGATACCACTACGTGCAAACAAAAAAAGATAACGTAAATAAGACAATAACAACTGGAGGTAAAGACGAACCGAACATCATTTTTATTCGAGCATCACAACGCGGAGTTCACGACGGGTTAACATTTTCTACTTCTTATAAGACATCCGTCGTGTTACTCATATATACAGTCCAGTCCGGCAAAAGGATGTGTACTCAAAGAGGAAAGAAAACATCAACGTAAAAAGATTTATTGTCATTTGAGATATGGATATTTCAGAACAGTCAACCGGATTGTAATAACGACCTTATTTTTGAAGCTATAACTTCAAACTATGAGCAGCGTAGCCTTGCTTGAGTAGCTTTTGCGTAAGCAGCTGAGCTATGTCTAGAAAATCACTGTGATATTGGAAAAGTGAAGTCATCGTATTTGTCGTAGATGTTTGTTTTTAATCTTCCTCCGTTGTCGATATTTAGGTGAATGTCCGGGTCAGAAGCAGACTTTTGAGTTTCAGTAATATCCTCAAGAGCAAGCTAATGTGAATAGATGCGATAGAGTTTATCACCGATTCGAGAATTGTTCAATGACAGAAAATCATCGTTATAGCGGAAGCTGGAATTTCAGGTACGGAAAAATGTTCTATCTTCATTCCTGAGAAGCCAATGAAGGAAGTCTGCATCATCATTTCCAATGGATTTCGACAGAGCAAGATTTGTTTCTACCAATTACAAAATACTGATACCTTTGTTCCCAGTTCTTCTTTGAGAAGCAACGTGTGTGTCTATTTTATGAACTACGTGTGTGTCTTACAAATCTAGCAAAATGCCATACAGAATCAGAAACAAAAATATTATGTGATACCATAAAATGTTTATTATGTGCATTATATACTACTGTTAATTTAAATTCCTATTAAATGCAACTTTGGAACAAGTTCAATCAACATTACATATCAAGCTAAAAATATGTTTTTGTTTATTCAAATGTTACGTCTTTCTTTTAAATATAAATATTATAATACAATGATACATTGTGGTTTATATTCTGGACAAAAAATGTATTTGTCGTTTTTCATTAACTAAGTTAGTTGGTTCGCTGGATGGGTATAAATATATTTATTAAAGTTAACTGTATCACATGGTTTGTGTTAACACGTGATTGTATTTACTAATACATGCAAACACATGGTAGTGTTTACTATTTACATGTATGTTGTATTTTACCTGCTTAATGATTGGTTAGAACATATCCGCAATGCGGCATTTACGGGTAGACGGAATGTAAAAGTCGTGCAATTCGTGTTTGGGTGGGTACTTAAGAGTATCATGTATCATGTTAGGTATTCGAAGTTTGCCTTTCAAGTGTAGCAGTCTACGATTTTTGCCATGTCAGATACCGACCATTTGTTAGATTTGGATCATGATATAGAGCGTACTCCACATATTGCATCCACCAACGCTAACCAAAGAGCTAGTAATAGTAATCCTGATCTGGTAGATACCTTTTAACTATTCAAAACTTATTTGGATGGAAAAATTTCTACTTTACACAAAGATTTAGCCGCCGGTAACGACTCATTTCCAAAATCTGTGAAACAGGAGGTGTCCGTATAACTTAAGGGAGAAGGAAACCAAATCCAGTTCTCATTCATTTCTGAATTATTAGCGGATATCAGGAAGCTACAGAAACGTATTCCCGCTGAAGATTATACAGCAGTTAATATCCTATCCGGCCTGATACTGACAATAGATAAAAGGAATAAGTTAATCAGGATAGCAGACAAGTCCCCGGCTGGTTGGAAAACAGTTCGTGAATACCAAAGTGATGATTTGGCGTCAGATTCCGAAGACGAAAAACGTTTACGTTTCGCAGAAAACCGAGACCTTAGAGGAATCAAGGACAAAAGGAGACCGTGACCATACCAGAAACTTCGGCTACTGTTACTAGACCTAATTATACTGATGCTAGTACTCTACGTCATACAGTACCACTTAATTATCAACACCAGCAGCCCTTTCGGACCACTAGACGTAGGGAACCCACTCCCTACGACCCCTGCTTCAACTGTTCGGCCACTGGAGGAAACAGTGTCCCCTGCCGAATACATGGTCAAACTCCACAGGGTTGTCAAAACAGTAAAGTCAAAGGTTTTTCAGATATATTTAAGTGCGGGAGATGGGCAGACATCCCTTCCTCTAGTGACCCTTATCTACACGAACTTGCAGATTTATTACCTGAGTTTTGCCAATGTTCCAGAGCTGATACAACTCGAAGGAAATATGCATATGCTTTTGACAATTTCTGTAAGTGGTGTAATAATCATTTTAATGGTAATCCTCTACCAGCTACATATGTTTATGTCTCATTATACTTGATACATCTATCAAAGAACCACAGTTCAGCTGCCAATGTAGATGAAGCTTATTATGCCATTAGCTGGGCACATAAGCTATCCGGTTTTCCTGATCCTTGTAAATCAACTTTGTGTATTTCAGTGAAGGAAGGTGCTCATAAAATAATAGGACATGCTACCATCAATAAAAAAGAACCAATTACACCAGACATGTTGAACAAAATTGTAATTATTTATGGGCATGAATATTGTAGTCTCAGTGATATCAGAATATGTTGTATGTGTTTAATTAGTTATGCTGGCTTCTTGCGATTTTCAGAACTTGTACATCTAAGACGATCAGATATTGTTATTAATGAAATTAGTGTTAATTTATTTGTTCAAAAGAGCAAAACTGACCGCTTTAGAAAAGGTAGTAATGTACTTATTTCCAGAACGTATAAATATACATGTCCAGTAAACATGTTGGAACGATATCTGTATATGTGTAAAATTGATAACAATTCTGATGAATTTATTTTTCGCTCTCTTAGTTTCTGTAAGAAATCTCAGTGTTTTAAGCTGAGAGGTAATAGTCCGTTATCGTATACCAGAGCTAGAGAGGTGTTGCTAGCAGCCTTAGAATCAATAGGGTTTGGATTGCATAGCTTGCGATCAGGAGGGGCCACAGCTGCAGCTTCGGCTGGTATAGCAGATATACTTTTTAAAAAAAACATGGCCGTTGGTCATCATAATCTGCTAAAGATGGCTACGTTACAGACGATGTTCATGCTAACTTATCTGTATCTACAAAATTAGGAATATAATTATTTCACCCTAACAATAGTTTTCTTTGTCAGTTCGAAGTCTGCTACACTTATGTAGGCACACTTAATCCTAAGTATGTGTTGAGTTTTATTTAGTAAATAATTTATATTCGTTTGAGCTGGGCGAATTAGAATATAAATATATTTATTAAAGTTAACTGTATCACATGGTTTGTGTTAACACGTGATTGTATTTACTAATACATGCAAACACATGGTAGTATTTACTATTTACATGTATGTTGTATTTTACCTGCTTAATGATTGGTTAGAACATATCCGCAATGCGGCATTTACGGGTAGACGGAATGTAAAAGTCGTGCGATTCGTGTTTGGGTGGGTATTTAAGAGTATTATGTATCATGTTAGGTATTCGAAGTTTGCCTTTAAAGTGTAGCAGTCTACGATTTACCACCACCCCCCCCCTCACACCTCCCACAGATTACTGTTAAAATAAATTGATGTATAATATAAATCAGATTATAACAAATATATTTTTCTTTTGTAGATAGGTTGTACTGATGTTTTTTTCTTATATTGTGACAAAGACTGTTTGAATACTACATGATGTATTAGATACGTGTGATGAACTCTTTGTACATGTATTTTAATAATATTATATTATAGAAGTCTGCTACACTTATGTAGGCAAACTTAATCCTAAGTTTGTGTTGAGTTTTATTTAGTACATAATGTATATTCGTTTGAGCTGGGCGAATTAGAATATAAATGGACATATTGACATATTTTTTTATCGACATAGGGCCGTTTTCTGTCATTATATAACACAGCTGCAATCATCTGAGCCCCATCTGTTTCCCCCGGATATTATATACATTGCCCTTATTGAAGAATTATATAATAAATATTACTAATTTACCCTAATAATTTTTGTAATTACAGACTTACAAGTCATAAGTGTTACTCGGTAAATCTGTTGGAATACTAGCCAGTCCTCTATTGTTACAATACACATAACGTCTATATGAATAGCCAGTACAACTACAGACACTAGGACATGATGATACCACACCGACAAGTAAATTCACAACAACTATAGCTGTTATAAGAAACTGCATTTTGCGTCGTCAATCTACAAATACAAAATATAACTACCAAATAGGTATTGACCATTGTTGTTATGCATGCATAAATAAATGTATTACGAACTAGTATTACAGCTCACTAAGATATACCCCCGTTCCCCACATCTGCCCCTCCTATTTCCATAACCACAAACATTACTGATTGTTCAGACCGAAAGTGAAAGGGACCCTCCTCTACTACCCAGCCAATGATTATTTAGTCAAGTTTCACCAGATTCCATCATACATTACTAAAATTATACTATGACATTGCATAAAATATAAGGCTCTTAACTCTGGTACAATAAAAGTGAATATCACCAAAGTGAAAGAGACCCTTCTCTCTTCATGAGTAAACTACTGCTCACAGCGATGTCATTAGAGGCCGGCAACCAGCAACAATCTCCGATAATTTCAGCTGTCGCCGCCGGTAACAGGAAAAAAGTCACAATATATTTTTCCACATTTACTATATCCCGGAAAGTCACAGTATGTATAATGAGTGACTTTGTCCATTACCCAGGTTATGGTGTTTATTGCCACTTTCAACATGTTTTCGGTCATATGGTGGCTTTCTGTTTTATCATTACAATCTATTTCAAATTTGGTTTCATTCTGATAAATAATAACATTTGATCTGCACATACCGTTCACACTTATTATCTAATAACCAGGACCAATATTATTTGATCTTTGAACTTTACAAATTGATAACTGGTAAACAAATAGGGACCCATCAGCTTCCCAAAACGCAAATATTGATTTCCCCTATAAATTTTCAATTTTTTTCATTTTTGTCGATTTCCCAACTTCTTAGATTATTTTATTTTTCGACTATTAGTTATTTAGATTGTTGGGAGAAAATAAATAATTTATTTACTGATGGAAATCGAGAGAAAATCATATCGAGTCGGCTTTTCATTTTTGTAGATTTAGGTAAGTATGGATAAGAAGTGCCAAACGAACGTCGGAAGTATGTAAATATTACACAAACAGGTACATGTTTTGAGATTTAAAATTTGTTTTTCTTTCTTTCTTTTAAAGAACTGGCGACCGTTTTCACGTAAGTCGGAAACGTAGACGTAAATGCACTCTTAAGAGCTATCACCGATACGATCCGAGTTGTCTTAACATACGGGCCAACTAGGCCTCGCTTACGGGCCGACATGTCTCGGTCCAAGTTGTCCGCGGGCCGAGTTATCTGGCATCAATGCTTAGCCGAGAAATATAAAGACAAATTGTATAATGTTTGCTGTGATCCGACCAGAGGTCTGACTCACGAATATCTATCCCGTAATTTAATTGACAATAGCTTCGAATTCAAGTACAATTTGTACTAATCTACCAATCAATACAATTAGCTTCTTTGTAAAACATGTGCGTACTTGACAAATTAACATAACAAATAATAAGACAAGCTTAAAATAGAACCAAGTAATATATTCCTTTTAAACCATATAGTCGTGTATATAACGGGATATAAATAATTGTTCATACAAAAGACAAGGTATTTCATTTAAACCTAATAAATAATCAAATTAGATCGAGATCAAATACAAAGAACAGGATGTCTGTGTAAATCCTGTGGTCGTTTTTCATTGTACATATCCCAGATGCTTGCCATATATGTAACATTGCTGATGTCTTAAGATAAATAGGTCAAACTTTGTAAAGCACATTCTTAAGTACCATACATTAAGGCTAAATTATGACAATGCCGTCTTTTGAGGTATAATTCGTAATTGAATAAATATTTCACCGCATGCCAACATTTTAATTATCTTTCTTTGTGATGGTTTCTTCTTAAAACATTAATATTATAAAAAGTAAAAGACGCTTCTTTCTTATTTATAATTTATTCTTTTTTGATGAGTAACAATAAAGCACGGAGCCCGTTAACTGACATGATAAATATTTTTATGACGTTACATGAAATAGTATTTGGCATAAACTAAATTTAAAAAAAAAACTATAAACGAAATATAAAAAAAAATATCATGTCAGAAAACGGGCTCCGAAAACTATTTCGCTTAAACGAAATTAAAATTAGCATGTCAGTTACTGGGCTCCACAATAAAGCAACATATGAATATGCATTTAGCTTTTCTTTTTTCTTCTTTTTTTTATTTCAGATGAGTGCGTTTTCATCGCATATTTGTGTATACATGTAAACAAAGTAATATAATGTGTAGTTGTTCTGTATGACCTCACCGAAACGGCCTTGTAGGCTTTTATTCATTACAGAAACTTTTTAAATTATGTTTTTTTGTTTCCAATCGATAATTGGAATGCGCAGGTGCTAAAGGTAGATATATACCGACATATAGTATACTGGTTGACGCACAGACCTGTGGATGACGATATATAGGCCATCATATTATAATATTCAATTATTCTTAATTATATGGTAAAAAAAAAAGGTATGAGTGTCTGGATTACTGTTCAAACTGTGTCTGAAGGGCTCTCAGAGGAAGTATCTTCTTCACGTTTTGAAAATTGTGTTTGTTAAAAATGTCTATAAAAAAAATCAAGTATTTTAGGAAGCAAATTTGATGCCAGGAGATGGCTAGAATGCAGGATTTTGCACCATTTATCCTAGAGCCTCTTGGAGCCCCAGAACCTCTGCAGTAAATACCACCTCGCTGAGCGAGGTGAGAGATTGGCTTTGCCAGTCTATTCATTCTCCTATGACTTTTATTTTTTCTCCTACAACTCAAAAAAATAATGACATCCCTGGCTCACATTTCAAAATATTATGAGAAACACTACTCAAGTTCGAATAATCCCCACATCTGCCGAAGTAAAGTTTCACCATATTTCATTATGCATCAAGTTATCATATGACACATTCTAACCCGTTACCTTAAGCATAGCTAATCAGGTAATTGTACGACATATAGGGTAAAATACCCTACCTTCCGTCATATCAAGTGTAATAACTCTGGAATGACAGAAGTAAAGGTATCATCCTCTCTTCACCCGTAAGCTGCTGATGAAATTTCAAAACATTCTGAGAAACACTACTCAACTTATAATACGACATATGGTAAACATTCTATTTTCCGTCATATCAAGTCCAATAACTCTGGAAAGGCACATGTGAAAATCGTCAAAAATGAAGGGGATCCTCCTCTCTTCACCAGTAAACAGCTAATAAAATTCGAAAAAAGGATTCTAAGAAACACAAATCAAGCTATCGTATGACATAGGAATTGTCTACAGACGGATGGACGCACAGACGCACAGACGGACGGACATGGTGAAACCAGTATACCCCCTACATCTTCGTTGCGGGGAGAATAAATATATTATATGATTATTTATATAGAGATTAATTAAGAAATAAATCATAAAAACGAGAATGTGTTAGGAGTTTTAACATGGATTGGCGAATATTAATATTTTATGTCGAGCCATGTTAAAACTCAAAGTTCAAAACTCATTCTGGCTTTCACAATTTATTTCGATTCTAATATGTCTAAGAGTACAAATACGGTGGTATACTTTGATTGGAAGACGGTAATTTATATTTAAGATTGCGGGAAATGTCACACACAATTTATGTAACTCGAATTGTACTGCGTCCTCTATTGTCATTATTCAGGTTACAATGTATGCTGTCAATGGAAAAGTCGGTCATATTCACCGGCGCATGTGCTGATGAGATTATGCCAGATGGATAACTCGCTCGTTTGTTAACAAAGCGAAAGAAGGAAGTCATGTCAGAATAGATGATATTTTTCATATCAATCCGATACCCGCATATCAGCCTGCGAGGCAGTCATATACTTCCAACAAATGGTTTTACCAGGAAAATACAAAAATAAATTTAAATAAGTACAAGTCAAGGACTTTATTTGTAAGCTAATTGTGATTTCAACAGATACATTATCAGAACACTATTGTCAATCAAAGGCATCTCTACCCCTATTAATATTAATGGTTACGTTTCCTATGACTGCATTTTGAAACATAGAAAACGTATGTGATTGTTCGTTTTGGTTGCAAGAAGTTGGGTTTATATATACCTATACAATGAGTGTTTATCACTACTAACGTCGTGGGTTCGAATCACGATCATACGAGGTGTACCCAGTACAACATGTGGGAGGTTTTCCCCGGTGTCCCCCATCCATAAAACTAACCGCCATGATATAACTGCAATATTGTTTAACACCATAACCCCATAACCCTTAACCGTCAATCACGTCGAGACTATTGCCCGTGAATCGTGTTCATTCAAAATTAGTGTACGTTCTTCGTGATAATCACCCGTCATCAAATGTTTTTTTTTTCGATTTTTTACTCTGGTCTTCTTTACGAATTCGTTTCCCCTCGTAACTCGATTAGTCAAGAGTTTGGCGTGCTTACTGGTCACCTTCACTGATTACTGGTGAGGATTGTAACTCTAGTGAAACGTACATAAATTTAGTGCTAGCCCCACAAAAAACAGGTTGTGGGACGAAGTGAGACATCTTTATAGATGTCTTGCTCCATACCAAGTTGCGGTTACTAAGAGATTTCACAGAAGATTATAATGACAGACGACTGACGCCAATTGGAGATAAACCTCACATGGCAGTTTGGCTAGGTGAGCTAATATCGACAAAAAGAACACATTGTGGCAAGGCGTACTACTTGCTCAAGTCTGTGTTCGTCACAAGTACCTAAGGTATATACGATTGATAATATAACCTGACCTCTTTGTTACTTGATATTCAAGCTTCATAAAAACAACAGCAAAATTTATATATTTAAATGCTCTTAAATTCAAAGTGTATATCATATCAACAAGACCTAGTTTTTTTTTAATTTTAGCTGATTACCGCTCATGTCATCTTCTCAATAATACAGAAATATATAAATATGATGCATGTATGTCTATCCTACACATGATTACTTTAGAATGAAGATAACTGTATTGTATTTGAAATTCACGGCATGAATTGTCGATTTAATGGTCGCAAATATCCGTTTACTGGCTCCGCTAACGCGTCGCCAGTAAACTCAATTTGCGACCATCAAATATCCAATTGATGCCATGAAATTTTCAAATACAATACAGTTATCTCCTAAATGTCTATGTTTCGTAACGGTGTTCGCTGGATTTCTTTTCACTAGTGCAGAGGCGTAGCTGCATATACGTTGTCACGCCATGGCGTGCACATCGTCAGGTTATTTAAAATTTATAATAATAATATTTTTCAGAGTTATACATCACGTACATGGTTTTTAATGACTACACTATTTCATTCAGGTGTTCATTTTTTCCTGGTTGCAGTCCGTCTTCCGTAATTGAAATCGTCAAAGTGAAATACAACCGAATTGATATCAAAATGTGACTTGTTTCAACCTCATTTATAATAAACATTGAAATTCTTTCAAACTTCTATATCACGTTCATGATCTTAAATTACAACACTATTTCATTCAGGTGTTCATTTGTTCCTGTTCTAATTAAAGGTCTTTATCAAACAGCATCATGCAGTTTACATGTAATGCAGTTAGTACGTATTTAAATCACATAGAGCTATTTCTATTTTGCATATGTTGGGGAGAGAGGGTGGGATGATTTATCAAGTACATCAATCAGTCCTGTTTTTATGTTGGGCGGAAGTCGCTATTGTACATTCGAAATATTAATTGCGAATTTATCAAGTATGATGCACATACTACTTGTCTAGTATATTATGGGTGTTTTCTCTCGATCTACAGTTCAGAGGAGATGTGGCTATATTGTTATTTCTGAAGACAATGGCAAGTTATAATCCAACTAGTTTAACCCCGTAACGTGTTACTGAAGTACCTGTACTAAGTTAGGAAAGTGGGCTGTCATGTAAATGTGTGTTAGGGATATCGAATTTGGAACTTTTCCGACGATGTGATACTTTTTTTTCAATTTATTATAGGCTGTAAAAAAATGTATGATGATGTATCTGCAACAGGGCCTCAAAGAGAAATTTTGCAAGGCGTAACAAGACTGCTTTGGGACCTGAGAACAGACTGAAACTTCTCTCAAAACTGTGGATTTGAGTTGAATATACCAAAAAATAATGAAAAAATCAAACTAAAACGTCAATGGCTAAGGCTATGGGGCCCTTCAGAGATGCACGGGCCCTTTCGTGGCTTTCCGTGCCCCATACCGTTGTACCGGCTGAACCCTCCTCTCATATGCCCTGCTTTTTACCATCCTAGATTCTGTAAATCCAGTTCTCTATCCTTCTATGGATACAATAGTATGTGTTTTGTTAAGCATGCCAGTAGCAAGCGCTACTGCTGAGATGTCATTTAGTGTACTGAGACGTTTGAAAACTTGTGTTAGTTCGACTATGAAGAATGATAAGCTATCTTCCCTGGGATTGATGCATATTCACCGAGATTTTGAAGTGGACATGTACAAAGCAAATGGAGTGTTCGTATCTGCTAAGACACGAAGGGCAGATTTTTGTCAATTTTAAGATATTATTGTCTATCAAAGTCTTTAAAATTGTGTTTGATTCTATGTTATATGAAACCCTTAAATGGCCCCAGATCGCACTATTTTGCATCTCGTCGAAAGTAATTACGGCGTGCACACTATTAAGCCTCAGCTACGTTCCTGCTAGAGTGTCAAAGTTTGATAAAAGCACATAAGGTCATACATTACCACACTTTAACAAAATTAGCAAATGACAAATACATTTTTTTTAAATGCTGTACTAGTCCAAACAGAAATATGACGGATTAGAATATGCTTCCGTAACAGTTTAATAAAAAATCCAGTTTTCTTCTGTCAATTCAATTTATAACTATATATCCAATTAGACTTAAATCTAAAATTTTTAAACAATTTTCTTTTTTTTTTTACTTAAATTTGGTAGGTTTCTTATTTTTTCAAAATTGCTATTTTCTGTAAAGTGTAATGTTTACAGGTCGTAATTTTTGGAAGCACCGTATTTATATTGACCTTTCGTCTTTTTGGACAATGCATCAACTAATTTTCTTGAATTAAACAATAGTTAAGAATTAATATGTTTCCATCACATTATTATTCGATGACCACATATCTACAAAATTGATTACTTACCTGTTCAGTTCGAAATTCACACTTTATTCCATAAATACACTCTAGCAGACGCTAATTTTCTGATGCATGGTGGGAAACGGTGTAGGTTGAAATTGATCTGTAAACTTCTTCTTTGAAATGGATAATTAGCTTATCGAACCTTTACTTACGTTACGGAATATTAAGGTTACGGAAGTATAGATTATATTAGGAAAACACATGCTTTACAGGAAAATGTTCTGTGTATCCAGTCTAAATTTTTTTTTTCAACGAAGGCAAAAAGATGAAACGCAACTCAAAACGTCTATCCGACATAATAGTAAAACCTTTATTTCACTGAAAAATGCGTTATGGAAACATAGATTCTTAAACAAGACATTCTAAAATTTAACAGTTTGAGTCAAAATACGGCAATAATTTCTGACGGAGAAGTACAAATCAAACTTAATCTAGTATATATAAGTAGAAGGAATAATAGCGTTATAAATAATACAGTATAGTGATGGAAACTTTGCAATAATTAACATAAATAAAATCTGTTACGGAATCATAATTTGTTTTAGTGACAAGAAATTTTAAACGATAAAAACCTAAACCCTAATCGAGAGCTATTGTTTTGTTCTGTAGTTTTGAAATACAACTACAACTACTTCTGAATTGGGTTGTTCTTTGACAGTGGAGACGTTTAATTCAACTACAGCGCTAAAATTCTTCGATAAATAATACTGGCGACATTTGATTTCTATCATTTTTGAACTTTTTAGACATGAGTTTTGTTTCAATAACCTACAACAGATCGGAAAGTTTATGTTTTTATTTTTCAATCATACTATATTAAGTAAATAATTCATTAATTTTGTTTGTAAACTACTTGAAAATTTTCGTGCAACAAGTTCTTTACTAGCGACACGAATTAAAATTAAAGCAACCACATACAGGAGAATGACTGAGAAATTAAGAAAATCTTAACCTGGTGTTGGTGTGACTTTCTCTGTTGATATCTATTTTAACCGTATCATGCTGATTTTGCTCAAAATGATACAACGTGGTTGATTGGTGTGGTATGGAGTGTTGGGTAGCAATGGAAAATGTAATGGGATTGAGACTTGAGGGCTTTCTGCAGTACCCAGTATTCATCCCAAGACTTGATTTCCACAAATCAAAATGTATTTCTACACACTGTACTTGGGCTAAAATATTCTTTATTATACTTTTACAAACTTTATTTCATGTGTAGACTTATAGGGGTTTGACATGCTGGTCAATTTAGCAATAACCCCACACAAATTACAATGAAATCATGTCTGTGTCACTGATTTTTAATACCAATTCATCATGTCGCCCTAATTAATAAGAATCTTACTCTATGGCGAACACGATCTGCCTGATCTTTAGAGGTTAAGGTGTTTATCGCCACTTTCAACAATTTTTCGTTGATATGGTAGCATTCTGTTTTATCATTATAATATATTTCAAATGTGGTTTCATTCTGATAAATAATAACATTTTATTGGCACATGCCATTCACACTTGTTACATAATAACCAGGACCAATATTAATTTGATCTTTGAACTTTGCAAATTGATAACTGGTAAACAAATAGGGACCCCTCAGCTTCCCAAAGCGCAATATTGTTTACCCCATAATTTCTCTAATTTTTCATTTTTTGTTGATTTCCCAACTTCTTAAATTATTTTACTTTTCGACTATTAGTTTTTTAGATTGTTGGGAGAAAATAAATATTTTATTTACTGATGGAAATCGACAGAAAATCATATAGAGTCAGCTTTTTATTTTTGTAGCTTTAGGTAAGTATGGATAAGAAGTGCCACACGAACGTCGGAAGTGTGTAAATATTACACAAACAGATGTACACATGTTTTGAGATTTGAAATGTATTTTTCTTTCTTTCTTTTAAAGAACGGATGGTGACCATTTCACTAAAGGTCGTAAGTCAGAAAACTATAGGTAAATGCACTCGTAAAGAGTTGTGACCGTTTCACTAATAAATAGGATGTATGACTTACGATAAAAATTGATCGCAAAGTTAAGAGTGCATGGTGGTAGGTACTCGTAAGTCGTAAATCGTAAGCCCATTTTTTAAGAGAATTGCTATCTGCAAACATTAATCAAATGAAGCAAGCACATATCAATACATATTAGATGCACGCAAAACAAAATCATATTTAGAGGGCCGTAAAAAATCATTAAAACAGCTACACATTATTGTATGTTTGTTTCAGTGTACTATATATCAGTTCCGCATTTACAGTATCAACACATTTTATTAACGTGGGTACTTCGAAGAAATTTCAGGAAAAGAAATATATCTGATACATCAGGGGCGGATCCAAGATTTGAAATAGGGGGCGCACTTAAAAAAAAATCGCGCCGAGCGGAGGGAGGCGCGAACATTTTTGGGGTATTTCGTGTGAAAAATCACGATTTTACGCAAGAAAAATATTATTTTTCCAATTTTAGGGTGGGGGCGCCGGGTGCGCCCCTCTGGATCCGCCCCTATACATGTACAAACATCAGTGCAAGACTTACATATAGGCTTGGCAGGATAAGGCCTAGCGCCTCAAAATCTAGCGGGCCTTCGAACAAGGTGTATGATATTTTTAACATTGTTTTAGACATTTCTTGCACATGCTGCTATATCCCTCTAGACTCCTGTAATTTCATTTCAGAATAATACTGTCTTCAGGGTCACGGTTGGCTCAATGAGTTAGGTCGCTGGATCTACCAACTCATACAAGCCTATCACCAATACGGCGTGAGTTCGCGCCCTGCTTTGTAAATTACAAAAAGGGTGCACTCGACTCGCAGCCGCAAGTGATAAAGTTTACCAGTTGCTTGCCCATGGTCGGTGATTCTCTCCGTGTACCCCGGCTTCCTCCACCTATAAAACTGTTCACCATGGTAGCTGAAATAAGTGGCGTTAAGCACAAAAAAATAAATCAATCGTGGGCGTAGCTACGTTAGTTTCAAGTAGGCAGTGGCTATACATTTAAATTTGACATTTAAAAAAATAAATCACTGCTCCACTTTCCTACTGGAATACACATGTAGATTGTTTCATGATTAAATCTAAAAAAATGTATTTAATATAAATGTTCAAAGCGAATTATCCTGTAGACAATCAATATTGGGAAATATCCATACAATGTCTTCTTGGATCATTTAGTGGAAGAGATATCAAACCGAGTAGTAAGCAAGGAGAAGCGTTTTTTACATCTTAAACCTTGCAAATCTTCTAAACCTAACACCTGAAATAATTGATAGATTGTTCAATGCCTATCAGACAGGTTTACCATGGAAAGTAGATGTTGTGGATGAGGTTGGGGTTTTAACACCACTTTCGTATATCGTGGCGGTCAGTTTTATTGGTGGAGGAAACCGGAATACCCGGAGAAAATAGCCGACCTGTCGCAAGTCACTCACAAACTTTATAGCATAACGTTGTATCGAGTACACCTCACCATGAACGGAGTTTGAACGTGAACCTTTATTGGTGATAGGCACTGATTGTATTGGTAGCGGTAAATCCAACTATCATACGATCACGGCGACGACTAGTTCTAATAATAAAACCCTAAATGCTCGCTTACTCGCAAGGGTTTTAACGGGATGCCATTACACGTAATGGAGCAGCCGCAGAGATTTTTTGCTCTCGCTTACAGAGTTTCTGACACCTGCATTTATCAATAATAAGGCACAACCTTTCCTTTTGTCCACTATTATAACAAGTTTTTATTACCTACCAGTATTTTAGAATGTAATTCCCACAAAATCAAAATATGTTTACCAACTACATTTTGAATTTCGTCATTTGTGGTAAAAGCCTCACTGGTATTTTTGGATGCCATATTTGGCGATTTGAGGCGTGAATGTTTACATCAGCTGTAGTAAATATACTAAATATCGTAGTAGAAATACCATATTTAGAAAAGCTCCGCCTTCCGTAGTTTCCGGTTATGGCGAACGATAGAGTAATTTGAACAAGGTTGTTGTTACTTTTGAAATCATACATTTTTTCAGCCAAACTGATTTAACAAGACTGGGATCATCAGTAATAGTTATATTGAAATGTTTGAAGTGTAAATAGTGAATGTTTATGTTCAACTGCAATATATTTTTTTGCTCCATTGTGACGAATGGCAACGCTTTGTAGCTCCCCCGAGACACAAGTTTGTCATAGGAGCTACATTATTGCAGCTAGGCGGCGACGGCTCCATAAAAGCAATGGGAAATATATGTGCTTTAGGCATCAAGCTTGTTTCGACGTAGTGGTTTATGTCCTTTATAGGGGGAATTATGAATTGTGCAATTTAAGACGCCCATCATCCTCGGCTTCACCGAATTTTGTTTAAAATACTCTTTCATCTTCCTCTAGGTGGGGATTTGTAGAGGCCTTGCAAGTGGAATAGCCTAGAACCTGTATTCGCCTAAACCCGGCCCTGACAAACATTGTTTCAGAATTAGAGGGCGCATTACATTTCATATGCAACTATTACGGTCATAATTAGGTTCGATAACTCTGTAATTATTTTTCGACTGGTACCTATATTTTCTCCGGAACTATGCAATATACCAGTCATAATCAGGTTCGATTACTAGAATCTGTAATTGAAATTAATTATGATCTAGCTTTCGATAACCCGTTAATATCAGAAACATATAAAATAATATGTCTCTGGTCATATATTGTACTGATATAACATGCATTTTTTAGGTAAGCATTGAATTCATTAGTTTATCTGAAAACAAATATTCAGATGAATTATTTAAAGTAACTTTTACATTAAAATGTGAAATTTACTATTAAAATTATTCCATTAAAAAAAATCGGTTCAAAACATTAAGCGAAAAGTGAAGATTTAGAAAATTATAATCCTATGCTCGAGGCTACAAAAGATTTTGGAACACGAAATAATCGTTTAGGAGTTGAAAAGGATAGCCGAAATCGGGATGCATAATGCTTTTTTTTTTTAATTGTTAATAAAGGTTTTGTTCCTGTGAAAAAAAAATGTAGTTTTTGTTTAACGGGATAGCCAAAATCGTATAATGCTACATTTTTGTTGTCATTTTTACTGGTCGAATTAGGGTCCGTATAAATACCGCAAAGGACCTCCTTAGTGCACTAAGAACAATAAAGGTGCACTAAGGACATAATAGAGACGTCCTATGTGCACAAAGAAGGTTGCAAATGAATTGTCAGTTTAATTTTTTTTTTTTTTAAGTTTAAAATTAACGACGATATTTGCATTTTTGTCGGCACGCGCCTACTACAAAGATAATCACGTGGTGATTAATACATGTTGATTGTCAATCAACGTCGAACAGGTAAACAATGACAATTAGATGTGAGCTAGTTATATATGATAAACAATTGTGTATGAGCTTGGACACATGCTTTTTGATGTTGATCTTTAAAAGATATTGTTTTTACGATGAATTATAATAAAAACAAATGTGAAAAAAAATATTTCGCCGGTAAAGTTAAAAAGATCGTGTGTTTTTGCAAGGATTTTTAGTAAAAGTTTTAGATATTATTTAAACCACCGTGTCCAATGCCACATTCGGGGACGGAGATGAACATAGTCCGGGGACAGAGATCCGAAGCGACCAAAACTAGGTTAGTTGGTATAATTTTGCAAATTTCTTGAGTTCAGTAATTGGGTAAGTGTAAAAATATACCCAGCGGAACACTGTGATCATTCAGGAAGATATTGAACCCATTTTGCAGGCGCAAGTTGTCCTGGAAATAGTCAAACACTCAAACACAATGTGGGGACGGTCCTCAAAATCGGAATTCACCGATGTTTTCTGTACATGCAGCATTGCACAGTGGTCACTGTTGTCATATAGTGTGTCCAAAACGAGGGCAATAATGATTTATATTCATTACGGCAGCATAATGTGTCAATAATCTTTTTCGGCACAAAATTACGATGTGTCGTATGGGGACAGAGAAGTCCGTGTAGCCAGTAAGAGGGGACAGAGATCAAATTTGCAAAATATGGTAAATTTATTGCAGCTGTTCTACACTTTTAACGTTCACAATGGTTTACATTTAGTATTTAAGCTACATCCTGTTATGTGTATTCCCTTTCCAACACAATAAGACACACTAAAATTATGTGTTAATTGTTTTATTTACGACAATTTTCAGGTAGTGGACATAATTATTTGTCACCTGTGATTTGTTCCTAAATATTGCATATGAAACCACAATTTTAAGAAAATGCGAAATAATTTCTTATCCAATTTCACACAGGTGCTCATAGCACGGACTTACCACCCCATTTTTTTTCTAACTTTCTGCTTACAAATTTATTTTCAATAAAATTTCTTTATTTCTTTATTATGTCATCTCTTTTTCCTTATTTTAGCTTGTTCGTGTCAATATTCATACAATCTTATCTTATTTTAACTTGTTCGTGTCAATATTCATACAATCTTATGTTAACATGCGCTAACATAAGATTGCATGAATATTGACACGAACAATTTAAAATAAGGAAAAAGAAACATAAGATTGTATGAATATTGCCTATGTAATTTCAGTAAAATTTTCATCATTTAGCATTAAAACTACATCCTCTTATGTGTATTCCCTTTCCAACACGATAAGACACACCTGGGACTAATAGAATAATTTGTTTATTAGTCCCAGGACACACTGAACTTTTGTGTTGTTTCATTTACGACAACACCTTATTTCACCGTAAAGATATCAGGTTGTCTTCCATTTAGATCGTTTTGATAGGGTGAAGTTGGGTTCGTTTTTCCATGGAGTAAGATAAGACACTGGCTCATACTTACATTTGACGTCAAATATGAAGTCCGCAATATCGATGCTGAATAAAATCGCGTATGATACTAGATTTTTTTGAAAAACTAAATTAGAGACTGCACACTGTTGCATACCTGACTTCAAACGCAAGTAATAGCCAGTGACTGAACTAACCCCGTGACTCAACTCCACCCTCAAATGACGTCCTAGAGAGAGAGTACAACTGCTGTCACAAAAAAGCTGCTCAGTCAGGAATGTGATATTTTGTCACACCAAATAAAACAATTTTAGCATATCATTTTAAATTAAATTCTCTCTCTTTTTTCCAGATGATGCAATGACCGGAAAAAGACCCAGCCTGTGGCCTCATAAGCCAAAACGCTTCATAAGCCAAAGCACATACGAACTGCAATTCATCCGAATACTAAAACACGGACAGGAACACCTCTTAAGGACAATACCCCAAAAGCGAGGGGGACAATAAACAGATGCAGTTCAGCCAATAGCCTTAAAATATTTAAAAGATATTGATCAACTGATACCAGGTGCAAGGTGACCATAAAATAGCTGTAACTTCGATTCAATCCTGTCACTGGATAATATTAAATTTTTTGTATGAAATTCAAAAGTTTACTATTAAAGAAAGTTCCATATGTACATGTATATCAGTAGTTCTTACTGCCCTTGGCTGTTAGAGTTACAAAGATTTCCAATGAAGACTTCCATAATACATTGTATTTAAGTATTTTAATAACATTACAATTTGCAATTTTACAAATCCAAAAGATAATGTACTTGGATGATAACATGATACCAGATATAAAACCAAAATGATGATGTTGACTATGAAATGCAGTTAGTGAACATCATTATTCGTCACTTAAAACTTAAAAGTTTTTAATTTATTTTTTTTAACTCATTTCTTATACAATTTCAAACGAAATTTTCACCATTAAACACAGAATATTACACATGTACAGTTTTACTGTTTATTTTGACATATTTTAGGTGCAGTTTTAA
This sequence comes from Gigantidas platifrons, assembly GCA_002080005.1. Lineage (NCBI taxonomy): Eukaryota > Metazoa > Mollusca > Bivalvia > Mytilida > Modiolidae > Gigantidas > Gigantidas platifrons. Next base: position 34,818 of record MJUT01043824.1, read on the forward strand.
AATGATCAATGGTTTAATCAAAAACTTTATTTTTTTTTGTGTCACAGTTCCATATACCTAAGTATTAACTATTACATTAAAATTTACCTTGCTGATTCTTTAAAACTGCAGATTATGTCCAAATAAACAATAAAACTAAATAATATTAGTGAAAATTTTATTGAAATTGGATAAGAAATGACTTAACATTTTTTGTTTAAATTGTGGTTTCATATTACTGAAGGGAAAAAGAAACGCAGGGTAACATAATATGCTCCTATTTTTTAACTGCGTGACGTAAAATTACGAAAACTGGGCAGACGAGTGGCTTGGTCAGTGTGCACTAAATTCGGTGTCTAAAGTTACTCAACAGTGAAAGGTATCATGTGACACACAGAAATCGCCACGTCACCGCCACTGAAACCGCTTTAACTACGGTAGGCAATCATAGTCGCCATATTCACCCAAAAACTGTGAGAAACCGATTGCGCGAGCTTGGTCTGCGAGCTCGTCGACCTTACATTGGTTTTCCTCTCACTCGTGCACGTCGCGCGCGTCGTATGGCTTGGTTGGCGGCACATGGTCCCAGACCATTTCCAATGAGGCAATGGAGACCGGTCTTTTTCACAGATGAGTCGCGGTTCACTTTTTAAAGTCACCGTTGACTGTGATAGCCGGTAATTTAACAGACGTAGGATATAGGGATGAAATCCTCCGGACGGTTGCAGTTCCATTTGTGCAACAGCATCACCTAATTTTCCAGTAGGAAAACGCCCGGCCCCATGTAGCCAGAGTTTGTCAAGATTTTCTCGCCAATCATAACATTAACCCACTCGATTGGCCTCCGTACAGTTCAGATTTGTCCCCAATCGAACATATGTGGAACGAACTGGACAGGAGAATAAGGGGGCGTTGGAATGCCCCCGCTATTTACGACTAATTAAGGGATGTTTTGTTGAAAGAGTGGGATAATATCCCCATGAGAAGGATACATGCTCTGATGAACTCCATGCACAGGAGAGATATTGACGAGTTAATCGATTTCACTTTAACATATTGGGGGTGCTGTTAAATTGGTTTCAAATACTCATGAATTATTGATCAAAATCTAATAAAATTCTAAAAACTTGTTGATTAAAAATTAATATTGAAAAAAACATTCCAATAAATAATATTAAATCACCTAAATGTTGACACTGCGCTTCTTTTTCCCTTTAGTATATATAGGAAAAAATCACAGGTGACGAATAATTATGTCCACTAACTAAAAATTGTTGTAAATAAAACAGTTAACACACAATTTCAGAGTGTCTTTTCGTGTTGGAAAGGGAATAAACATAACAGGATGTTGTTTAAATACTAAATGTAAACCATTGTGAAAGCTAAAAGGGTAGAACAGCTGTAATAATTTTACCGTTTTTGCAAAGTTGATCTCTGTCCCCCCTTACTGGCTACAGGGACTTCTCTGTCCCCATACGACACATCGTAATTTTGTGCCGAAAACGATTATTGACACATTATGCTGCCGAAATAACAATAAATCATTATTGCCCTCGTTTTGGACACACTATATGACAACAGTGATCACTGTGTAGTGCTGCATGTAAGGCGTAATCGTACAGAAAATACCGGTGTATTCCGATTTTGAGGACCGTCCACACATTGTGTTTGAGTGTTTGACTATTTCCAGGACAACTTGCGCATGCAAACTGGGTTCAATATCTGCGTGGATGATCACAGTGTTCCGCTGGATATATTTTTACACTTGCCTAATTACAGAACTCGAGAAATTTCCAAAATTATACCAACTAACCTCGTTCTCCTCGCTTCGGATCTCTGTCCCCGGACTATGTTCATCTCCGTCCCCGAATGTGGCATTGGACACGGTGTTAACGCTAAATCGTTTTATTTGTCATTCATATCGATATTGCACATTTATAATATACGTTCACTAAGTAAAACAAATACTAGAAATTTCAAATAAGATAAAAAAAAAACATCAGGGATGATACCAGTCTCGTATTGTAATTTCAGTGGTCAGAAAATCTATATTTAGAAATTGCGAATACGGAAGAAGAATGTTTAACTTTCAGATTTTATTCCCTCATATATCTCGTTCCAAACTTGTTTTATTTTTAAAATGTCTAGAATATTTTATGCCTGTAATTTGTGTTTTTTTTCTGTGTAATTTCGGAAACGAGACAAATAAGGGAACAACATCTTACTGGCTAAGATTTCGTAAAATTCAAATTAAGTTTTCAGCATTTATTTTGAACGTTGTATTGACTCTGTATTCGTTTAAGGTATATATTTCTTGACAAAAACGAAACAATGTTCTAATAAATCTTACCAACTGATATTTGATATATTGATAAACGTTGAAGTTTAAAATGTGTAAAGAAAACGGGGATGAGACCAATCTATAAAAAGAAGAATGCAGATGAAGTGTGCTTTTCTTTCAGATTTTGTTCTCTTATAGATCTCGTTCCGAACTTGTTTTGCATGAAAATAAAGAAATCCTAAGCATTAAGAAAACAATTAAGTGTCACGAGTGGTTTGCTACGTTACAGCACGGATACTTGAACATCGCCTCGTGGTAGGTTTATGCAATTGTACAATTTAAAAAAAGGAAAACTAACAAAACCAAGTATAGTGCACCGAAGGGTCCATATATCAGACTTCATTATTAGCATACATTCATTGCGTGGAAACCCGTCAGTTTTGCAAACACTTCTGTACAGTTAAGATTCCGGTAAGGATACCGTTCACATAAAACCCATTTAACTGTACAGAAGTACCCGTAAGTTTGTGCTTGTGACGGTAACAATAGCCATGTGACGGTAAAGATCATGATGTGACGGTAAAGAAGTGCACGTTATTTCTATTGTAAAACAATCTTTAAATTGATTTCCAGGATATGTGTGTGTGTTTGTCTGTTTTAACTGGATTATTTTCCATTAATAACGATCTTGTTTTGTGCTATATGAGCCTCACTGCCTGAGTGGCCTACATGTGATCATCTACGGTATTTTTTTCACTCTGGTCACTGCAAACTGACTGGGTAAACTCGAATGCATCGGTATATGATAAAGCTGACAATTACATCATGAGAGTCAGTTTCTTTCTCCTTGCACGAATATGGGGAAATATACTAACAAAAGAAACTATAGAAATATTCATTCAGAGGCCACTACAAGGTCTTCAACATGTGAAACCCACATCCATCAGCGAGCTTTGAATGGCCCCAACAAAAAATAGTAATCAATCCATGGTCACAGCACAATGGCAATTCATCATACGGTTAACTGAAAATTCTAACGAGACAAAGACACATCAATGACCAATGATAATTCCAGGATAGATGATTTATCATAATGAATTACGCACCACTGACCAATTACATCTGAGTCTGGTATTACAGCATTTAATTCGAACTCCTCTGTGCAACGAGATTATGTTATTGATAACTCCCCTTGATATTGTACAAGTTCACCTGCTTCTGTGTCATTTTGACGCACTGTGAACCCCAGTGACGCCACATCTTGTTTGAAATTTTTAGTATTTTTTCACTTAGTGAACGTATATTATTAATGTGGAATATCGATATGAATGACAAATAAAACGATTTAGCGTTTAAATAATATCTAAAACATTCTTCCAAAAACACACCATCTTTTTAACTTTACCGGCGATTTTTTTTTTTTTTTTCACATTTGTTTTTATTATAATTCATCGTAAAAAACAATATGTTTTAAAGATCAACATCAAAAACCATGTGTCCAAGCTCATACACAATTGTTCATTATATAATTAGCTCACATCTAATTGTCATTGTTGACTTGTTCGACGTTCATTGACAATCAACATGCATTAATCACCACGTGATTATCTTTGTAGTAGGCGCGTGCCGACAAAAATGCAAATATCGCCGTTAATTTTAAACTTTTTATTATAAAAATTGACCATATGAGATTTTTTTAAAACTGACAATTCATGTGTAACCTTCTTTGTGCACATAGGACGTCTCTATTATGTCCTTAGTGCACTTTTATTGTTCTTAGTGCACTAAGGAGGTCATTTGCGGTATTTATACACAACGGTCGAATTATATTATTTAAAACAAAGAGGAAAATGCACACTCTTGACATGAAATAAAAAATATTTCATGTCAAGGGTGTGGACTATTTTTAAAGAATCATGAATAAATGAGTGAATTAGATGATACAATCTGCCAAATCCGTGTACTAAATCATGAACACTATTTCCGGTGAGCTCCACCAGGTTGGATTTTTCTTGTTCGATCTTAAAAATTTTGTGTCATTTTGAAATAAAATTGGAAGTAATAAGAACACAAATTAAACTGTTAGGAACTCGATTTTCGGAAAGAATCATTATTCAGCTTCTACAGGATATCAGCATATGTTTTTAATATTAATTTTATTGATCAAATTTGACACATTTCAAACGACTGAATTTACAAATTACCGTAAATTAATAGGGATTGTACATGATTTATCGAGGTGTTTATGCACTTTTTAAAAAAATAATTTGGAAGTATTTTCTAGTTAAGTTAAACTGATACAAATAACATTTTCTTATCGATAAACATTTCAAGATTATGTGGATATCAGCATAATTTTTAAATATTTAGCAGATTTTTTTTAATAGCGATTTAAAGTTCAATCACCGTGCATTCTTTGTTAAGTTTGTACGTTGTTGCCAAAAAATTGATGAACTTCAAACGTCTAGGGACGAGACAGGATGTAAAATTAAACTGATATAAACGTAACAATTCCAGCTTTCCACATGTCAACTACTTGCAGGAAGATGCAAAACTATCAATTATTTACCAGGAATCGTGGAATTTTCAATTAAAGTACCTAGGGGTCGAGGCATTTTACATACAAATAACGGTAAAATCGAGGAAAAAATATTGATTTTACGAAAGTCCAGGGACGTAATTTCCCATCGATTTAAACTGAAACTATTATTATTTATCGAGTAGATAACTATTACTGATTATCGAGAAAGATGCAAAGTAATCTTAAATGATGTATTTTACAAGAAATTGTCAATTTTCTAGCACCTCCCGTAGCTCTCAAGGTTAAAAGTTTAGTGTATAGTTGACCAGAAGTCACGTCACAAAGGTCACGCGATGTCGCTAATAGTTCGATATAGTGTGTATTCTAGTTGATTCTTGTAAAATACATCATAACTTGGATTTTTAAAACTGAATCTAAGGGGAACCTCCACAATTCCGACTTTGCTGCTACCGTATGGCCGGTTATTTTCGCGGATGTACAATTTGTCAATTTTGAGTCAAAAAGGTATACGAAAAATATTGGCGTTTTCAAACTTAAGTGATGCAAAAACTAATTTTGGCGGACGCTAAATGATGCACTGAACCTTAAATTTCTGTCACAAATACAAATCTTTATGTCTTTTTAAGGACTAAAACTGGCTTACAAAACTTATTATGAACTTTCTCATATTGAAACTTTTCTTCCAAAAATAATGTGTCACAAAAAAATATTATTTTTATTTGATCTATTCAGAGTTCTAAAAATAGACATATACTCATCCATAAACCACATTTCGCTATTATAAAGAAGAACTGGTCTGACTAAAATGTCAAAAAGTTTACATGAAAGAGTTATCCTATCAGAATACATCTTCGATATAACATGATGAATATAGATGAAAAATTGCTCGTTGAACATTAAACATCAATCAATCAATCAATCAATCAATCAATCAATCAATCAATCAATCAATCAATCAATCAATCAATCAATCAATCAATCAATCAATCAATCAATCAATCAATCAATCAATTGGAATACTTTGAAAATTAGCGAACCGACTTCTGAGAGCAAAATAGGTGAATTTTAATGTAATCTGCTTCCGAGCTATAGATGTTCCCACGAGCACGGCTACTGTTTAAGATTATTTATTGTATAGTCTGTATACCCTTGTACTTACAAAGGTTTATCAGAAATAAAATATATAAGATAAGATGTTATTGTCCGTAAACATAATAAGGGAGACAAATCCTATAAGTTTATGCTAAAAGTAGCTAATTTTCATAGGTAGCTAATTTGTATAGCTCCGCCGTATGAAAATTAGCTACCGGAAGTTGGAGGTAGCTAATTTTCATGGGTAGATAAAAAATTTACGACACGGTTTCACACTTACACCAGGAAATGTGTTTTTGAAAAGAATATGGAAAAATGCAAGTTAGAGAATGACCATTTAATTGTTATGGGGAGGCAAGGAAGGAATTTGAAATAAAAATCCAGGCTTCAAATTTTGGTGAAATAAAAAGGCTGGATCAAAAACTGGCCAGAAAAATAAGGCAGGATCGGACTTGGGGGAAACAAATTGTGTGCGAATTTGAAGAAAAATTGCGCAAAAAAAAAAAATTCAGGTCCAAAAATTGTGCGAAAAAAAAATTCAGGATCCAAGATCACTTCCTTGCCCCTCCATAAAAATAAAATGGTTGCTCCCTTATAGACTTCAAGGAAATGTAAACTACTGTTGCAGAAGCATAGTTAAAGGTTGAAATAAACGAAATTCATTGCTTGTAGAGCTAGTCCTGAAATTCATGACTTACCATGTGTTCTTTTTTTGTATGGATTTTTTTTTGCTACACGTGTAGCAAAAAGAACAACAAAAATCCAAATTAAAAATGAGCTACACGGTAAGTTATGAGATTCAGGACTATTGTAGTACATCATATGTAGCTCTATTTTGGGAAAAACTACTGATTTTTAAAAGAAGAAATTGTTTGTGCATAAAATCCCCTTTAAGAATTATGGTTGATAACCCCAACCGCCAACAAACATGGCCACTACTGTTACTAAAAATAGAAAATTTGAAATATTTTTCTAGATTCCTTTTGTCAAATCAAATACTAACCTGCAGCCACTTGGAAATCGGGTGAGCGATACAGGCTCACTCAAGTGAGCCTCTAGTTATTTTCCCACATACATGTTAAATGTGTATTGTGACATTTATACTTGAAATATTTTATTATATAATTGTTATTATATATTTGTATACAAGTATTGCGATCATAAAGTTCAAGTGATGCGAAATCGCATAATCACTATTAAAAAGGCTAAATTATGCGGATTCTATGAATTCAAGTTGTCACATGATATATTTGATACAACACAAATCACGAAAAATTGGGGGATTTTTCAAGGTCAATTGTGGCGTAATGAATGGAGACTGAAGCGGACTTAAGAAAATAAAGGAAGCACTATGATTGATCTATGTCATACTAAAAAGATAGGAAAAGTATCCACCAGATTTTACAAATATTCATTTTTATTATATAGATAGGTGTGAATTATGGAGATTTATCCGTGAAATAAATTCCGATATTTCACATATGAAATATCAGTTTTTTTTTCCGCCAGAACTACTTTTAGACAACTTCAAGTGTAAAGGTTACGTCCTTTGTTGTGTTACGGTGAATACACACATGATTTTAAACTGAAACAATTAAACAAATGAAAAAGTTTTAGTACTTTTATAAATTATTTTAATTGAATCATTTTATTGATACATTAAAATCGAACACTTGCTTATTCTAAATCGAATCATTTCACTAGCATAACACAACAGATTTAAATATAAACAAACAACGGCATTGTTAAAAGTGCATTGTAGATTGTCAGTCTCCTAATTCCTTTCACCACCCCTTTTCAATGAAAAATCGTCTGCTTTGAACAATCGTAAAATAAAAAAAAAACACACAATGTCTGATCATTTTGACGCATATACGGCAGCTGTAGTCTCCAAATTTTTAGAAGAAAATGATTTTGACTTGGAAAATGTGGAAATGCAAGAATTTAATATTCTAGATGTCCAAACAAATGTTCCAAATTCCAATGGCAATACAAATGAAAAT
>MJUT01043824.1:55903-74783 GCA_002080005.1 Gigantidas platifrons
ATATGTTTTCTCATATTAAGAGCTCCAATGATTCTACAAAGTGGTAACGGGCGCGAATTTACAGCCAACATAATTACTGAGCTAAGGTCATTATGGCCTGATCTAAAAAAAATTTCATGGTGAACCACGTCACACACAGAGCCAGGATTCTGTGTAAAGGGCGAATGCTGATGTAAAAGAAATGCTTGCAGCATGGCTCAGTGAGAATAATTCCAATCTAATTTCAGAAAAATCGATCATGCCATCGTGTGATAGGGAAATCTCCATATAAAGCACTATTTGGTTCTGATCTAAAAGTAGGATTGAAATCATCGCCAGTTCCCAGATATTCAAACAGAAGAAGACTTACAGGCAATATTTGAAGGAAATTATGTATCCACTGACAATACTGACACTGACACCGCTATTTCAGAGACAGAAAATAATACTGACACTGAGACTGAAACTGACGTTACAATGTCCGAGACGGATAATATTACTGACACAAACACTGACACTGATGGTCAGGTGACTGCACATAATTCAACAGACAACAATGAACCCACCATAGAATTAGAAACAGAAACCATGGTCATTGAATTAAGCTCTGTTAAAGAAGCTGGTATCGCCATGACACCTTCTTGCATAAATCCTCGTGAGAGGGCTTTTGCCGGAAGTGATATTACTCTTGTTGATTCTAGCGACAGTTTGTCTGAAATTGTAAATATTGACATCAGACGTGCAAGAAAGAGGGCCCTATCTAGCAAACAGGTGGAAGCTGGTTCCTTGACAAAGAACACAAAAACAAAATTAACTGTTCTCTCCAAGGGTGACTATGTTATCATTCCGATTCCGTCTGTTGATAAGGGCCCTGCCGACAAGATAAACATAAGAGGTGTTGTGATGAATGTAAATGAACATGATGCCACTTTAGATGTGTCTGAAGTCCCAGTGAGTGATATGAGTGTGAGAGAGATAATGAGTAAGATACCGTTGAGTGGAGGGCAAGATTTTATGCATTGTCAATATAAGAAAGGCAATTGTAAGCCTGATAGGTCTAAATGTCGAAGGTTGAAAGCTATGTGCAACTCTATAATGGTAAAGTACAAAATGTAGTAATTTATGCATGCTGTATATTATGTTTCTTTTGGTTTTGATTATTGCTCTTCATTACTTCAGATTTAAGATTATTTTCATATATTGTACAAGTTAAAGCCATATTTAAACAATATTTTGTACATGCTATAACATGTACAACCTACTTTTGTACATGTTATAACTTGTATTTTTGCATTGTTCAAGTTATAACATGTACAATTAGTTTGTACATGCTATAACATGTACAAAATCACAAGTTGTACACGACATATATATATAGAAGTCTAGATGATTGTGCAACGATACCGATAAAGATATGCTGCATCAACGATCTGTTACTCATTAAGTTCAATGGTTGGTAGATTCCCATAGATCAGATATATATATTATACCAAATCTGAATAGAAATATAGATTGATGACTTAGTACACACGACGCGTTTCCTGAACACCCTTATAATCCAGAAAGCCTTACAATTTAAAAATAATTATTAAAAAAATCCTTCTCATCTCACCAGCTGAACAATTGTGCAGAAATACAGCTGATTGAAATCACAAGAAATAAACATTCAAACCAAACTAACACCACTCTCTTTTTCCATTTCAGGTTGGACAGATACGTACTGTTATGATGATTGCAATTAGAAGTGTCTGATGTACAACTTGTTAAGAGTAACATAGGTTTGAACTAATATGGAATAATATAGTATATACAATTCTGATGGTGATGTCCTGCAGATATTAGAGAACAACTAGCAATAATGACATGACATTTGATGTGTTTTGTATTAGTCTGCATAGTCAAGTGATTATTAATATATGTGCTTGTATAGCCATCTTAGCATTATTTCTAGCTCGTTGTGTTGGCGTTGAACCGAGGTTTGCGCACTAAGCTTTACGATACTACTTGTAAACATGTAAAATATAACCTGTAATTAGTTTCCTTTAACTGTTCTCTGTTAGTGTTGTGAAGTTGACAATGTGTATTTATTTAATAGTGTGTATTGATTATATCTTCATGAAGGGTCAGGAATAGGGTTATGGCGTTTAACGCTTCTTCAAACAATATTATCGTTATATCGTGGCGGTCAATTTTATTGGTGGAGGAAACAGGAGGTACCTGGACACTATACCCGATCTGCTGCAAGTTTCTGACAAGCAAATTGTATCACATGATGTTGTATCGAGTACACCTCGCCTGAGCGGGATTCGAACTCACAACGTTAATGTTGATAGGCACTGATTGCATAGATAATTGTAAAACATGAACCCTACTGGTGACACCCGTCGTGTTCTTCTAGTTACATACCCAGTGATAAGTCATGAATGAGGAACTTACGACACGTGGTCATTTGTGATACATATATTCCGAAACGAATAAGCAAGTCATATTGGCGACCGTAACACCTTCAAAGGGATGACTTCAACTTAATAGAAACACTTGTTTCGGTAGCTTCATTGTTATCAAGGGAAACCTGATAAGAACTAAGCCCTGGAATATCGTATTAACTGAGAGATATATACTCCATATGAAGGTTCTGCTGGAATATCGTATTAACTGAGAGATATATACTCCATATGCAGGTTCTGCTGGACTGTTGCTGCATATAGAGATATTTAAATAATTTAACGTTCAACATTTCCATTAGAAACATAATGACATATCTGTTTAACTGTTCGCGATATGTGAAAAGTTTATCACTTTGCTGCAATATTTCAATACTATTATCGTTGTCAGTTTTTATTAGCAGATAAAGAAACTTGACAACCTGTAATAATCCATTAACTTTCATGTATCGCAAATCATTGAATGAATGAATGAATGAATGAATGAATGAATGAATGAATGAATGAATGAATGAATGAATGAATGAATGAATGAATGTTGGTGTTTAACGCCACTTTCAGCAATATTACAGCTATACCATGGTGACCAGTTTTAGTGGTGGAGGAAGCCGGAGAGAACCACCGACCATGGGCAAGAAACTGGTAATCTGTATTACTTGCAAATCATTGAACAACTGTATCTGATAATGTTGTATGAAGTACATTCGCACGATTTTAATAGATTGTGGCCCACTGCTGCGACAGTGTGGTAGCTTTTTTTTGTGGTAGTATAACGACCTTTGAGTTTGTCCGGGCATATCATTGTGTTATGATTATTATCTGACTCAACGTGAATACTTTGATTTTTCAAGCTCAAATATATGCATATTTAAGATGAACGCAATTATACTTGAGGAATCATCAATCCATTTTGCCCTTTTTTTTAATCATTAGCATAATCGCAATCTTATAGCCCAGTCAATCTCAAGAGTTATGCTTCTTTTCTATTGTTAGTTCAATCCTAAAAAAACAATTGCTTTGAGGAATCACACTGTTTATTGACAGCTTATAGGCAACTGATCTGGTAGAATCAGATGTTTTGTTTTATTCAAGTAAGTCTATTAGTTCCTTTCTATAGATGTGGTTCGTTGTCATATTTAATTATTTATTCTCGTACAAGAAAACGTCTTTAGAAACCATGGACTTAGAAACCACGGTAAGAAATCATTGACACAAATATATGAATGTACATTTTCAATATACAGCACTGATGATTATCCACCAAGTATATACACTAGTGCCATATTTATAAATAGCAAGTTTCGCTTTGCTTTGTCTTTTTAGCATGTCGTATTTTATTTAGTACATGACATAGATATTTCAATGGAGCTACTGGTGGTACGTGGAAATTGAATTGATTCTCTGGTGCTTTCGCTCAACTTAAAAACTATGCTGCTGTGGATTTAGATAAACCTACAGAAAATCATTAGTTTAAACATATTTTATTTGCCAATTAAACAGACAAAATGGATTAGACACAAGTAAAACATACTTATGAAGTCTTCTCCAAATTACAATTTGTTACCGTAAAGAAGTACATAAAAGGCATACATTACTATATGTAGCACTAATAACGAATCAATGATGATATTCACACAAAAAACTGTGAGAAATTTTTTTTAGAAAAAATTAAGATTAAGATGGATTCATATGATGTGCATGTTCACCCAATTCAATTCCAGTTATACGATAAGGAATCGCTTTGAACATTTAATATAATCAAAAACATATTTAAATATAATACAATTTTGTTCATAAGTTAAATTTTCATTGCCACTTGTCAGAAATTCAATGTCTAGAGTGTAACAGGTTGTAATCCTATTGATATTACCTATCAATGTAGTTCTGGCTTGTGTGTATATGGGACATTCCAAAAGGAAATGTTTTAAATTTTCAAGGGCAGCTCCACATCGACAAGATGGGTCAGATACGATTCCAATTCGAAATAAATCAAAATTCAAAAACGAAGCTGAACTTCTTAGCTGAGTTAAAATAATATTTAATTTCCGAGGACCACAGAAAAAAATGTTTGGGGACAGAATGATTTTCTGTTTCATCGACTTTCTTTAATTCTGATTTGAATTTTGACAAGGTATCAACGTTTCGAATATTGTTATTTAAACTATTCCACATTTTTATTGTGGAGGGGATAAATGAATCACTAGTCGAAGAAAGTCTACAGAAAGGTAAAATGATGTCATTTCCATTTCTCAACGGATACACTGAGGTACTTTGTATGGTGGGGGGGAATCAAAGTACAAAGATAATTAGGGGTATTTTTATTAATATATTATAAAAAAGTTGAACTTTCCTTCTCCTCCGTCTCACAGATAATAATTCCCAACCTGTCTCTTTATATAAAATTTAAGTTTTTGTAAAAATAGGTAAGCCTGTAACAATTCTGGCAGCTTCCAGAAAATAATTCTCGATATAATGCAATACATTGTCATAAATACATGAAGTTATTCTTATAAGTTTCTTAAGCCATTCTTGTAGGCTTCTGGTGCAATTGTCATCACTTATCAGGAGTATCTAAACAACATTATCTTTAGATTAGCATTCACAACATAGCATTGTAACAGCTTAGGGACACTAGAACATGCTATATTGTCTATTCAATTATAAAAAGAAAGTTTAAACAGTGATGGTTATTAATTCCACTAATATCAAGAAAACGAACATTCACCTCCCATGTTAACTGAATTCACTAAACACAAAGAAATTGCCAAAACAAATAACGTTGGAAATCTAGGTCATACACTGAGTACATATGATGGCTCCCATTGGTTGAGTCACTATAATGATAGCTCTTAGGGCTCAAGAATTGAAGACGTCTCCCAGGTATCATCTTGCAGAGTTATCCGGTGGCGTACAGAGAGTGTCCTCTCATTGGGGTTGGCAGGCTAAAGACACTTCAATAAACACTGAAGACAAAATAAGATAATAATTGATGACCCAAACAAAAACCGGAGGTAGACCAAGGTGCTCACGAAGTTATACAGTTCTTACACGATAGTATAAATGATTTCTGTGAACTTATGTTGACGTTATATCAGACGATGTGAATACAAATAAGATTCCGGAGGACCTGCGTTCACCCCGGCTTTTAATAGGGTTCGTGTTACTCGAACTTTAGTTGTATGTGTATGTTTTGTAGATCGGTGTTTGTCCTTTTGTCACTTTCCCTTTGGTCATTGTATTGTCTGTTCTTCGATATACGGATTCTGATTACCTCTTTGATATGTTTAAGCTCTTCAAATGAAAGTAATGAAGGCAGGGAATTACATCATTTATTTCTTAACGTCAAGCGGCAAATATTTCGGCCTAAAACAATTTCAACTAGCTTTACTGTGAGCATAGCTCACTAAGATATACCCCCACCCCCTCCCCCCCCCGCTCCCCACATCTGTCCAACCTATTTCCAAAACTAAAACATTACTGATTGTTCCGATCAAAAATGAAAATGACCCTCCTCTATTACTCAGCCAATGATTATTTAGTAAAGTTTCACCAGATTCCATCATACATTACTAACATTTTCCTATGACACTGTATAAAATATGAGGCCCCTATCTCTGGAACAATAAAAGTGAATATCATCAAAAATGAAAGAGACCATTCTCTCTTCATGAGTAAACTACTGCTCAAATTTCAAAATATTCTGAGAAACACTACGATATAGGGTAATAAACCCTATTTTCCGTCATATTAAGTCCAATAACTCTAGAACGGCAAAAGTGAAAATCGTCAAAAATGAAAGGGATCCTCCTCTCTTGACAAGTAAACAGCTGAGAAAATGTTCAAAGATTCTAAGAAACACAACTCAAGTTATCGTACGACATATGATTTGTCTAAAGACAGACGGACGGACAGACAGACAGACGGACGGACAGGCGGACGGACATGGTGAAACTTATACCCACTACAACTTCGTTGTGGGGTTATAACAAGGAAAATAAAAACAGATAGATTAGGCTTCAGTTGTGACTACAATGGACATACCCAAAAGTAGACTTCAGCGTGACAGAAACGTGTCGTTCCAAGTACAAGGCATCCGCTATGGTCAACGTGCATATCAACTACAATTATATTTTTATCCACAACATCTGATATATTGTCAACATAAGAAATTGTGATCTCTATTCGTCTCTATTTCTACGATTTTGGAACAGTTCCGACAGTGTGGTATTGTTTTGTCTTCCACAAAAAATTTAACTTTTTTTTTAGCTATGCATAACACGATATTTTGCGGGTTTGTTTTAGGTTTTTTTCTTAACTTGAATCCTATATAAATTACATATAATGTACCTTGTTTTTCACAATAACTTTTGTTGTTGCTCTGGAAATAAGGGTAATAACAAAATTACCGAACACAGAGCAATCTTCCAAAGGGAAATTCAAAACTCATAAATCAATAAACAGACAAAATCAGTCAACAACCGGGAAACTGGAAACCGCAATGGTCCTGACTTGGTACAGGCATTTCTAAAGAAATGGTGGATTGAATCAGATTTTACGGCGCCAACCTCTTGCTTCCATTACGGTTCAAAGGTTCCCGTTGTCACTAAAACAGCATTTACAACAATACTGAAAAAATAAGGCAAAATAGCAGTCAAACAGTACCAAACTCAGTATCTAATATATCTCGTGAACCATCACCATCAACTATGAGTCCTTTGAAGTATTTTAATTACGACTGTATATGTCAAAAGCATTTTTACGTCACACATTCACAAAAAAATATTTTTGACATTGTAACCCACGTATACCAAATCCTTATCTTTATACATTTGTATCTTTTACTATTGCATCTGCAGAGACAGAATATATTTCGACAAGATCTTGAAATCGGAATATACACTTTTTAAGAGATGGAATAAGGCGAATCTTTGTATAGCCCTGGTCCAGTAGCCTGTTTTTCAGACAAAGATGACGCTTCAAGAAATCAGAATAATTGCTACTGGCTCTTGCATAACGAATCAATTGCGAGATGTAAACACCATATGCGGGAGAAGCTGGTATATCGCTGCACATATTAGGAAAATTTATGATTTTAAAATTGAAGTCGTCTCGTTTATCTTAAATTTTAGTACTGAGTTGACCACTGTCGTCAAATTCGAGGTATAAGTCCAAAAATGATGCTGATGAAGCTGTATCTGTGGTCTCTTTAATTTCCAGCTCTGGAGGATATATCAATGGAAGAAATTCTGCAAATCTAGAATTATTGATAGATAAAACGTCATCAATATACCTGTATGTGAAATTAAAGGCTCTAGCTTCATGAATCTTCTTATCTTTAACAAGTTTTTGAAGAAACTCCGACTCATATGAGTATAAAAATAAATCGGCAAAAAGTCTGAGTTAAGATTAAAAAAAGTCACAGCAGTATATATTTAATGCAATTCCGTAGTGTCAAATCTCCAATCCTTCACAGCGTTCGAAGATGAACAAAATTAATTAGAATTAAAATTATACACTCTAAGTTGCTCCCAGAATGCATCAAACTAAGAACAACATACCATATACCACATAGACTACATCAGTTGCACTATATACAATTGTTACATAGCTTCAAAAGTCACACTTTGCACAGTTACATGCTATTGTTTCTAAAACCTGAATGGCAATGTGCAGTCGTGACTGATACATAATGAATGGTCTTCTAAGTATGACATAATAGATTGTCCTATATTTAGTACTAAGTACATGATCAATACAATTATTATACAGTTAAATTACGTTTTACATTTTAAGTGTTATTTCTTCATTCTTATACTTTGTTCTTGTTTCTTTCTCATATTAAGTAGTGCTATACTAACGTGTAGTTTGCATGTTTAATATCATGACATGTGAATATTATGTATTAAGCAAATACAACCATTGTTATAGCTATTGTAGATAAACAACTAGTTATACAACAAGTTGTTCAATTATTTAATTGTTATTTACATGTTCTTTCAGAAATACATTCTTCTAAGATGTATCACGTGTACAAATGTCCACGGCGAACTTTATTTAACATGTTTTTAATTCTTTGTCCTTTTTGAAAAATTTCCAGTTTCTTTTATTCAAACATTTGGAGTGTCTACTTTTTGTTCAATAGATCTTTTAAAACGCATCGAAAATGATAGACAATATTACTGATTTTGGGTCATGCAATACCTTTTTAAACATATTCTTCTATTCAAAGATTTAAATTTTGCACAATCATGTCCAATTCGTCTTCTTTTTTCCTTTTCATCTGGTTAACAAATTCACTTTGGATTGTCTATTTGTACTATCATTCCCAATGAATTAAATCAACGGTTTAAAATAGATCTGTCAACATGCATTGTACTTTGAAGATGGGAGATATTGTTACTAGTCTTGGGTCATCCAATACCTTTTTGTCAAGAAAGAGACAACAGGCAAAATGTGCTTTACCGGAAATGAAGTCATAAGTATGTTGGAATTCCATATCAAATACATATGTGTCTTCTAAGTACGATATATGATACATTTCATAAAAGCAAGCGGTCATGTATTTGTCTCATTATACAGTGTTTCTATTGGATTTTTGAACTGCTCTGAAATGTTGGTCTTCATTTTAAATCTACATTCCTGTGTAGGAACTACATGTATTGTCACCATTAAATATTACATTTTACATTAGGTCTTTGGACGCAAGCAATTCAAGTAGTCTAAATTGATTTCAAATATCGTCGACAGAGATATTTACGTAAGTTTGGTACTTGTTTAATTGTTTCTATGGTGTTTAACCCCACCTTCAAATATATTTCCATTACAGAGTGGTGATATGCAGTGATTCCATATGTAGTTGTAAATCGTTGTAAATCCAACTACCCTACTATCACGACCAAGATGGCCCCTGACCTCAATTTGACGTTTTACCTTCAATAGTACATATTTTTACATTGCTGAAATAAACAGATTGAATTAGGTAATGAGAAAATGATGTAATTTAATTTTCATTAATTATAACTTACTTTGTTATTTTTACTTTTATCAATGTATTGTTAAATTTCCCAATAGAATTTTTTTTATTTTCAATTAACATTCTGTTGACGCTATTAGACGTCGAATGTTATCTGATGTATGCATAATTTACCATAAATTAGTGGAGCTAATCGTTTTCTTTGTGGTAAGTAGACAAAAAAATTTGTGTTTTTCTGTTTTTGTTTATGTTTTTTTTTATTTCTTGACGTATCATCGGAACATGTTCTAATTCTTGATTGTTATCCTAATACTTGACGTATCACTGGATGTTTGTTCTTATTCTTGTATCACCGGATTTGTGTCCTAATTCTTGCATCACCAGATTTTGTCCTAATTCTTGTATCACCAGATTTGTGTCCTAATTCTTGTATCACCGAATTTTTGTCCTAATTCTTGACGTTTCATCGGATTTGTGTCCTAATTCTTGACGTATCTCCGGATTGTTGTCCTAATTCTTGACTTATCACCGGATTTGTGTCCGAATGTTTGACGTATTACCAGATTTTTGTATTAATTCTTGACGTATCACCGGAGTTTTGTCCTAATTCTTGACGTAACACCGGATTTGTATCCTAACTCTTGTATCACCGGATTTGTGTCCTAATTCTTGACGTATCACCAGATTTTTGTCTTAATTTTTGACGTATTACCAGATTTTTGTCCTAATCCTTGACGTATCACCGGATATTTGTCCAAATTCTTGACTGACGCATTACCGGATTTTTGTCGTAATTGTTGACATATTACCAGATTGTTGTCCTAATTCTTGACGTATCACCGGATTTTTGTCCTAATTCTTGACGTATTACCATATGTTTGTCCTAATTATTGATGTATCACCGGATTGTTGTCATAATTCTTGACGTATCGCTGGATTGTTTTCCTAATTATTGATTTTTCAGTGGAGTTCAGGTTTAATCTCAAAGTTTTGTGAATTATTCTGTCAACCATTCTTTCTTTTTCGTCCCGTTTCCTTTAACAATTGCATTATACAGTCAAACCTGCCTTAAAGGGCACCTCTATATTACAAATCGCTGTCTATAAAGGGCAGTCTGATTTTCTCCATTAATAAATAGTTTATATATTTTTACCTGTCTATAAAGGGCACCTGCTCATAAAGGCCACATTTTCAAGTTCTCTTGAGTGTTCTTTATATACAGGTTTGACTGTATATCCTTCGAATTGAATCTTTGTGATGTTGAAAAGCTTTATTGCCTTCGGTCTGTATTATGCCAGAGCATTAGATTTGCACGACAGGAACAACTAGTGGAGCAGGAACTGCTTACCTTTCACAAGCATCCTGTGGGGCTCGTGTTACTCGATCTTTAGTTTTATATGTATGTTTTTTTTTAGATCTGTCCTTTTTGGGGGCCATGTTGTTGTCTGTCCTTCGATTTACGGATTCTGATTATCCTCTTTGGTATCTTCGAACTCTTCTTACATGATTAAAATGATTATTATTCAGTTAATTCACGTTTTACATTTTAAGTATTACACCATACATATCATTACAATGGCAATAATTCTTATTCTCTTTTCTTGTTTTTTTCCCGTAAGTACTGTTATATTATCGTATAGTTTAACATCATGACATGTGCTTAGTCTGTGTTAAACAAATAAAACCATTGTTTGAGCTATGGTACATTAACTATTGGTATACAACAAGTTTTTCTCGATGATTTAATTGCTATTTACATATTCTTTCAGAAGTATATTCTTCTAAGATTAATCACGTGCTTAAATGTCCGACGCGAACTTACAATTTCAATTGTTGTTCCTTTTTAAGCAGTTTCTTCTATTCAAAACATTTGATTTTGCACAATAATTTCCGATTATTGTTCTTTGTTCGACAATTTCTACTATTCAAACATTTCAATTTGCTACTCCTTGCACAATCATTCCTGATGAATTAAATCAATGGCTTAAAATATATATTTTAAGACGCCTAGCGGGGGCCAGGTGGCTCAATAAGTTAGGTCGTTGGATCTAGCGGCTCATACAAGCCTATCACCAATACGAAGTGGGTTCGCGCCCAGCTTTGTAAATTACAAAAAAAGTGCACTGGACTTGCAGCCGCAAGTGATAAAGTTTACCAGTTGCTTGGCCATGGTTGGTGCTTTTCTCCGGGTACGCCGGTTTCGTCCACCACTAAAACTGGTCGCCATGATATAGCAGAAATACTGCCGAAAGTGGCGTTAAAACACCAAAAATCAAATCAAAAATCATTAAAAACGCCTAGTACTTTGAAATGGTGGTCAATCTTACTAGTTATGGGTCATGCAATACCTTATTGTCAAGCAAGAGACAAAAGACAAAAAGTACTATACAGAAAATAAGGTCATACGAATGTTAGACTTCCTAATCAAATACATATTTGTCTTGTTACTTCGGGGAATGATAAATGTCATACAAGCAACCGATCGTGTGTTTGTGTTTCAAGCAATTTAAGCAGTCTAGAAATTATAGCTAAAAACATCCCCAGAGAGATTTACCTCCAGTTGTTTGTAGGAGAGCTCAGGTCTTATTTACTGTATTTGTGTTTGTTTGTGCCTAGTGGTGTTCAACACATACTGTATTGTGTTTTTGTTTTGTTTGCCTTTGTCTTTGTACCATATGTTGGCATTTTCTCTGGATTGTCCATTTAGATTGCCCTTATGGTGTTATCTAACGTTTATTTACCTAATGAGGCGAATATTCGTTTTACCTTTATTAGTACATCTCTGCACACTTCCAATAAACTGTTTATTTCCCATAGAATTAATTAGGTAATGCGGAAATTATGTAATTTAGTATTCATTGACTTACTTTTTCAAGGTTTTCTTTTACCATTCAAAAGTTATTATCAATTGTAAAACGTTCGAATAGTAAATTGTTATCATCAATTAATATTCTTTTGGCGCTATAAAAATCTAATTAGAGGGCGACTGTTAATGAGTTTTATTATCCGATGTCTGCATAATTCACCATAAATTAGTGCAGTTAATCGTTTTCTTTGTGCAAAGTAGATAAAAAGGTGTGTTTTTGCATATTCTTTTTAAGAGATATTTATAAAATGATATTATCTGTTACAGAATAATTATATCACAAATGGCAACGAATAAACACTTTCCGGTCCTTTCCTCATTCATGCCTACTCACCGACTTAGTAACTAGATTAACATGACGGGTATCAGAAGTGGAGCAGGAACTGCTTACCCTTCCGGAGCACCCGAGTTCACCCCCGGTTTTTAGTGGGATTTGTGTTACTCGATCTTTAGTTTTATATGTATGCTTTGCTGATCGTTGTTTGTCCTTTTGTCCTTTTTCTTTTGGCCGCTGTGTTGTCTGTTCTTCTTCGATTTACGGATTCTGATTACCCCTTTGGTATCTTCAAACTCTTCTTTCATTTAATGAATGACTTATCATCGGTTTTTTTATCAAGAGTAAAATAACGGATGTCACTAGTGGAGCAAGAGCAAGACTTGTTTATCTATCCTTCCGGACACCCTGAGTTGCCCCATCCCTTTTTTTTATATAAGTGTTCATTTTTCTCGATGTTTAGGTTTATGTGCATTGCTTGTCCCTTTTCAGCATTTGGTACACTTTAATGTGCAGTCTAGTGTGGAGTCTGTTTTCGTCAAACTTGGGTGTTCATCCCCTGTTTTAGAGGGGTTCGTATTACGCGATCTTTAGTTTTATGTATATGTTTTGTAGATCGTTGTTTGTCCTTTTGTCCTCTGCTCTGGCCATTGTGTTGTCTGTCCTTCGACTTACGAATTCGGATTACCGCTTGAGTATCTTCAAACTTTTCTGAAGACAAATTAAGGAAGAAAAAGATGCAAGCAGATAAGAAATATTTTGCGTATATTACATGTACCTCATGACGTCAGCGTTAGTGTTTTTTTTTTATTATACTGTATGTCATTGGTGATATGCAAAGACGTCAAATTTAAAGCTAACATGTTACGTGATAGGTCTGAGTTATGCATTTAATACATGCATGTTGTTTTTACTATCGTCCTATAAAGTCTTGAAAATGTATGTTAATTATTGCCTGTACAAATATCACTACCGAAACTTGCATCAATGATATATATATACAGTCAAATATGTCACCTCTATTAAGCAGTCACCTGAATTTAAAGGCCACCTTTTTCTTGGCCTTTCATAGAAAATTTCATATGAATTGTACCTCTTTTAAGAGGTCACCTGCCTTATAAGGCCACTGTTTTTTTTCCAAAGATACTTTCCCTTTGGAAGATTGCTCTGTTATCGGTAATTTTGCTATTACTCTTATCTCTTAATGCAGGTTTGACTGCGTATTACTTTATTATTGTGGACAAATTTCAATAAAAATGTAGATATCAAGGAGGATGGGACACTTTCCCCTTATTTTGTTTCACTAGGAGGGCCAATTTCAAACATATTGAATTCGTGGTATTAAATGATGAATTTAAGAAGTAAAAATACTGTTCGACATTTTTGTGTACAATTGTCATATATTATTGTCATTAAAACGGAGAAAAACTACCATGAAAAACCAACAAAATCGGAATTTGTACATTTTTCAAGGATGGAACAGGGAATCCCCTAAGAAGCACCTCCACAACCAACATGAAGTATGTTTTTTTATAAATGTCTTTTAACCATCCACAAAAATTGAGTTTGGTTGTCGAGGCCCTAGATACAGAAAAATCTACTTTTTGGAAAAAACGCACAGGGCACTTACCTATGAGCTATATGTATATGTAATTTCGCCACGTTTAGTATGTGTTTGGTAGCTCAATCGATATGATGGATCGATGTCATATAATTGCGAAGTGAAGTGTGATTTTTGTTATGGGTTCGAGTCTTGTCAACAGCTGTAATTTTTTGCTTACAAATTATATATTTTTGGTCAAAATAAAATAATTGGTGAGCCCTTGACTTTATGAAAGCTAAGCAAATACATCAGTTGGCATGAATTATATTTATCTTGTTTATATTTATAGTATTATGGCCGGTCCTTATGTATATCAAAGCATACTTCCTATTCCCGTGAGTTTGTTTACAATTACATTCTGCAAATCTTTACAAACATAAACAGTAAGTTATTCATAAAATGTCGACCAAACCATAAATATGTCCGTGTGTAATTACTACAGCAACAATGAAAATCAAGTGTTGTGTATGCCATAAATATAAAAAAGGCCAAACCAGGAAAATAACTGAGAAACAAATAGAATATTTTCAAAGTCAAGGAAATTATGTTCTTGAAAGTGGAATTATTTGTAATCAATGTAGACATGTTTTTTATGGTAATGGAAAAATCAAAGAAAAGGCGAAAAATGATCAGCATAAATCACCACCCTCAGGTGCAACTTCTACATGTATTACACTTCCAATCGTTACTGTTGGTAATTTGTGCCGTATGCAGAACAACTGAAGGTCCGTTTATAGCTATACATGAAAAGGCCAGAATGTCTATATTTATTAAATAAGGTATGTTTGTACCAGTTGGTGTCCGGTGTTGTCCATGCTAAGAATATATGACTTCAGTTGTCGGCCGGTGCATATATTGTATCTTGACCTGTGTCGGTCTAATATCTATAGCGTGTCGTGACGCTTTAAATTCCTTGAATTTTGAATAATTTCAAACTTGCATATGAAGAATAAATATTGTTTTATGTCTGATCTTATTTGATATTTATAGATTATTTATGATTTTTTCAACGAGAGGGGGTTTCTCATTCGTATCTCGTCGAGCGGCTCTGAGAGACCCCCTCGAGTTGAACAAATCATAAATAATCTGTTTATCGCTATTTTGATACATTAAAAATTGAAATCTATCTGTATCAGAATATTAATACAAACCTTTCCGTAGTTTGGGTGTAACACAATGCCCGCAATGGCCTGAGATGAGAGATGACTGAGAGACGTCCTCGAGTTTTAAAAAACATCGTTAATTATTTTATCGCTATTTTGTATTTATAATGAAATATTTTTTGTTGAGATACTGACATTTTTTTAAACACAATTACTATTTTATATCGTATATCACTTATTTTCATGATTTGGTAATGTGACGTCAATAATTTATATAACGTCATATTTAAGTATTTGAAAACCGCGGTAATACTACGTGCGTCCTTGACAACGCTTAGTTACTGGCGATAATTTTCCATCTTACTCTACTAGCGTGAGATGGGGAGTTATCAGATAGCAAGATCAAAGGAAAACACTGCAAAATTGCGATAAATTATATTTCCATGTGAGCCTTATGTTTCTCTTTTCTGAATGACGATAGCTAAACATGCCAATCTTGTTCAGAAATAGCGTAAAAATTGTTGTTGTTAATAGACAATATATGAACAATTATTTAACGAAGAAAACAATAGATGTGGCCTTACAGCTGGGGGAATACCTGTTCACAGGTAAAATTCATGACGTTTGTATCTCTTTAAATAGCATCCGATGATTTAAAAATAACACAAGAAATCGATTTTGACAAGTGAAATGAAACAGCGATAAAATGGCCCAGGCTCTTAGTGCGCACGACGCGTTTCTTGAGTAATCTTCATCAGGTGACGCTCAGAACCAAAATATATAACAGTCAAGTAAATATACAATATTAGTGTATTGTAAAAGAATATAGAACATATTTGTATGAGGCTAAGGAACTTGGAGGAAAATGCGAGGCTTGTTGTAAATATGACATGTATGATTTCACATTTTCAAGATGGCAGATCTGTATGTTCTATTTATAACCTGTGGCGTGTCTTGAAACTGTACAGTCGAGAAGCCAACGTCAACTTTAGTATCTCCTCCCATAAGGCTAAAAACATATACCCAGGGGCAGATAATAATAACCCACAAGGTATCGCCCATAATCGTAATGTCGTAACGACGTTTGTTTACCATGACGATGACGGAATAAACCTTATATGACAGATAAATATAAATAAATGCATTCCAAAAAAGCGTGAATTATCATGGTTAAATATATAAGTTGCAGAAAAAACCAAAAAAGTGTTTAATAGACATAACATCGATATATACAACAAGGTATTTTCCAAGGTATTTGTTTTTGTTGTTGTAGCTAAGAATATATGGCGGGAAATTTTCGAGGCTAAAAATAACTGACACAAACGCATCCCATTGGTTGTCAATAAAAACTATGGTAAACAATTGGTGTACCCATCATTCAAATGTGTAACTAAATATAAAAATAGCCATCATTCTTCCTTCAATTTGCAAAACGAGGTTTGTAACTTAGGACGCTGTCAGCCGCCATTTTTGATAAAGAAGACGCTGAACAAAGTTTCCTGTGATGTTGAATAATTGAATAAATAAAAATAAGAATGTATTATAATGTATCAATGAAGACTGGTTTGTAATTATATACCATATACAGAAAAGATTCCTGACACATGCTAATCTGGGTCACGGGTCACTGTGAGTAGCATGTGTAGTCTATTTTTATCTTGGACAATAATGAGCGTCCTGATTGAATGACCGATTTAAAACACACTGAATCCGAATGGTTTAGCAAGGTTACTCAGGTCAATAATTTATAAATATAGAATCTTGACAATGTAAAGGAAAGATGCTATGTTATATTTATTCATTTGTTTGATTCTGGAATATTGTTGATCATTGATTTAAACAAGAAAAAAGGGAAAAAAGGGGGTGAATTTTACAGTTAAATACATGTTATGTTTCGACAGTTTAAAGAGAAAAATATAAATTTGTATATTATAATAATAATATTTTTATTACCAAATTAATGGGCCCATAAAGGGCAAAAAAATAAAATACAATGATTACAATGATTGGACTTGGAGGCATCATAGTATGCAAAAAAAAGAAAGCTATATTATGACTATACAACACAGTCAGGACAGAGCCAATTCAATAACAATCAATAAACCATATACATTATAATAATAATAATAAATCAATGCAACAATGACCAATGTTCATTAAAGCATTATCTAGTTTGATCTGAAATAATTACCAAAATATTCAGCTAGCCCAATTAAAGACTTCACCTTCTGATTTCTAAACATTTACTTATATGTGAACCAAGTTCCTTTAAAACAGTTAAGTTTTCATTGGTTAAAAGCCAAATAAACTTAGAATAATTATTTAAAGAGGAAAAGTTGAACAGTGACTTTCAACTTTTCAATAAAATCATGTCTCAAAGTATTATATAAAGGACACTCTAAAAGGAAATGTTGTTCATTTTCTATCTTTTCTAAAGAACAATATTGACATAAACGTTCAGATCTGTCCAGTCTAGTTTGATTGTATCGAGCCTTTTCAATTCTCAGAGAATGAGTGCTGATTCTCAACTTGCATAAAGTCTGGCGGGTTTTAAAATCATTTATCTAAGTGTATTTTTAAGAGAAAAATAAGTATCAAGCTTACTGTTGTTACCATTCAAAATATCTTGTTTATTTTTATTCCAGAAACTCATAAAACTGTCACATAATTTATCTTTTGCGAAATTATATAAAGTACCAATTTTGAGTTTAGAACATGAATATTCATACAGGTTTGAAAATTAATATAAAATATGTTTTTTTTTCTAAAAAAATTCATGAATTAAAAAAATTGGCCAGCATTCCAATTATTTAAAAGTACATCATCAAACAAATGCAGGCCCTTTGGGTATTATTGTGGACAGGATATCTCCTATAACTGATACATTCATTTAATTCAGAAAGTTTCAGATGCTCCTGAATTTTGTTTGTAAAAAGGAATTTACCATTTCTGTATTGCATTTGTAAGAAATGCAAAATTAAGTTCAAACTTTGTATTCTATGTCCACCAGAGGCGTAGTTGCATATACGTTGTCACACCATGGCGTGCACATCGTCACGTTATAAAAAATTAGGATATTGAATTTATAATAATAATACTTTTTTGTATTTTTATTGAAATTCCTTCAGTGTTATATTTCACGTACATGGTTTTTAATTACAACACTATTTCATTCAGGTATTCATTTGGTCCTGGTTGCGGTCTGTCTTCCGTAATTGAAATCGTCAAAAAAGTGAAATACAACCGAATTGATATCAAAATGTGACTTGTTTCAACCTTATTTATAATAAACATTGAAATTCTTTTAACTTCTAAATCACGTTCATGATCTTTAATTACATGCAGGTGTTCATTTTTTCCTGTTCTAACTAAAGGTCTTTAACAAACAGCATCATGCGGTTTACATGTAATGCAGTTAGTACCTATTTAAATCACATAAGGCTATTTCTATTTTTCATACGTTGGGGGGTGGGGTGGGATAATTTTTCAAGTACATCAATCTGTCCTGTTTTCATGTTGAGCGGAAGTCGCTTTTGTACATTCGAAATATTAATTGCGAATTTATCAAGTATGATGCAAGTGTTACCTGTCTAGTATATTATGTTTTTTTTCTCGATCGACAGTTCAGAGGAGATGTG
>MJUT01043824.1:111904-123428 GCA_002080005.1 Gigantidas platifrons
AAATCATGACTGGTCAACCTAATTTAATTAACCGGTCCTAGGAATTCTGATCATGCAAATTCACAATTTGTAATTAGGTATCGTTCCTTTCATATGAAACTCTTAGGATTTTCTGCATTAAAGGAATATTTCAAGAGTCTATATATCATAACTTCACCCATTTTCGACGGTTTCACTTGTTATGATTGATCAGTTCAAAGGTACATGTAAGTAACTTAACACTAACAGTATGTTGGGTTGCAGAAATAACGTAAAAGTATTACATATCAATGGAATGTCATTTCCAATTGGATTAGTTTACATAAATAATGATCTAAAAAAATAATCATATACATTATATTTCAATGACCTCTGGCTCTGCAGTTAGTTAATACGTTATGCAAACAAATTGACACATTTTTTTTGTCCTGTCATGAATGCATGATTTCCAGTCAAATCGGCTCCAAGTCACAAAGCAAAAAAAAACCAAATACTTGGTGTTTATCCATATTGGTCAAGTTCAGTGTTTACTTACTATGATTATTTAGAAAGACATGGCATTTCACTGAAATTATATATAACACCTTAAGTTTTATGTAATATTTTAAATGTGTTTTATTTGTTTTCAGCTGGTACAAATTGTATGAAGCAAAAAGAAGATATTCTATTTCCCTTGCCCAAGACCCCTTATTATCGCAGGTATTTATTCATTGTGTATTTGTCTGTTACTTCTGGTACATTTCCACTGCTTCATGCTTGTATAGTGCATTATATGGTGTAGTAGATCATGGGTTTGAGCTCTGGTGAGGTTAAAACAAAGACTATCAAATTGGTTCTTGTGCTCCGCTTATCACACAGCATAATGTTCCAGTTTAGAGAGGCATGCCTCATTCCAGTGATCTGGCACTATAAAAATCCAACTAATCGTGTTGGTCTACTACAAAGCAGACACCATCTTACCAAATTATAACTTATTCTTGCCACGATATAGCTAAAATGTTGCTCACTTGGCATTAAACAACTAAACAACAATCACTCACTTACTAGATGTATAGTGTCTACAATTTTGGTTATTTGTTCCCATAAATATTTAAACTAGGGCTTAATTATAAAATCTGATGATTAAGAAAATAATTTAATGGCTAAATCAATTATTTGTAACTTCCCCAATATGATTTCAAAATGGAACAAATATATTATGAAAAAAAACAACTTAACTAGTGCTGGTCATGCAGAAATAAAAAACACACAATATTTTTTTTAAATTATTTTCTTTTTATATTTAATTTAATTTTACTTCTAAATTTACACCTATAATTCTATTGTCTGAAGTTGTAATTTGACAGCAGGATGCAACTGTAATAACCTACTATATTGTATTAATATGTGAAATCTTTACATTTTGTATATTTAAATATAATAAGTTATTTTAAGGTTTGTTTTCTTACATATTTTGTAATTTTATTTCAGGAAAATTGAGGAACAAGATGATCAGTCAGTCAAAGAGGAACCACAACATACATGTACATATTTTCAGTTCAGGAAATATTGACATGTGTGGATTAATTGTAAATGTCTGTTGAAGACAAAAAAGCACAGTTAAATTTAACTGTAGTACAGACCAACCATTTGTTACAGATAGACATGGACATTGAAGAAGGACTTTGTGGAGACAGATTGAACTGGGACATACTCTTACTCTGAATGTTTGGGAGAAGTGAAGAATCTTGAGTTAGGGGAAAATCAATGAAAAATGATTAAGACACTTTATTATATTGAAGTGTTAGGATGTGTATCGCCACTTTTAACAATCTTTCAGTTGTATTACAGTGCATGAAGCTCAGTTTTATTGGTTGAGGAAAACGGAAAAAACCACCGAGCAGGATTTGAACTCACAACTTTAGCAGTGATAGGTACTGATTGCACATGCAGTTGAAAATCAAACTACCATACGATCAAGATGGCCATTTTTATTATAATATTGAAAGCATGCAGCAGACAATATGGTGACTATTCCCGAAGTCTATTTTTTTAGAAGCCTTTGTATCCTATTTTTATGTACTATAAATATCATTATCAGCAAGTACAAATTGCCATATTCAGATTCCTTCCTTTTGTTTTTATTAAAAAAAATATTTTCTGTGCAATGAGGTTTGCTGAACAATGTTGAAAAGTGTTGTATACAGTCATACCTGGTTCTGTCGATATCAGATACACCTCGAATGCACTAGATTGTGGAATTGAGCCCTGTTCTGGTCAAATCAAAGAATATAAAATTGGTATCTGTTGCTTCTCCACTAAGCAGGTTGGCTCGGAATCAGAATAATGTGTCAGAGTTGAGTGACATGATTATCCGCAGACTGGTTTCAGTGAGCTAGCACTATAAAATCCAACTTGGCATGTTGGTCTAGTAAAAAGTGGACATGAACATGTTCTCATTTAAAATTAACTTGTTCTTGCCATGATATAGCTGAAAAATTGCTGAATTAGCATTAAACAACAATCACTCGCTCAATCTCAGGTAAGTTGTTTCTTTGGATAATTAAAGGAAGAAGTTTGACATTATGAGGTTCGACTATACATTGTTTAAACTTCAATCATCATTAGAAACCTCAAGACCTCAGTAATTGCATGTACATGATGAGTGATTAATATAGTACCTATTAACTTTTTTATGCATACTATGATGGAAGCTGAATCTACTTTTGAATATTTGACGAGGGGGTGAATTTTCAGAACCCAGAAAAAATGTAATCTGCATCCATCAAACCAATAACTGTGTAGCACAGTGAATGCTCAATTTTCTGGAGAAGACAAGTTTTCACTATTTTAGTGAAGTTCATGTTACTTATTTTCTATGTTTTATGCTTGTCTTTGTCTAATTTTCTTTGAAAGAAAAATTTTAATATACTAAAGTCCAAAGAGGTAATCAGAAACCGTAAATTGAAGAAGGACAGACCATTCGATGGCATGTTAAAAAAACAAAAGACAATACTATTGCCAAAGGGAAAAGGATAAACAACGATCTCCCAAATATTACACAGAAAATTTAAGATTGAGAAACACAATCCAAACAAAAATATGAGTTGAACAGTTTACACTTGTTTCAAGGAAGATTAGAAACATCATTATTTATTAAATTTTTATTCTAACTGAAGACTTGGCAGTATTAATCAATTAGTAAAAATTAGTTGATATTCTTCATTCAATTGGATATTAATCAAATTTAAAAATAAACCTTAAGGAATGACTAAATCAATTTTTTTCTCAAAAAAGTGTTTTTCTGGCCTAAAAAATGACACAGTCAAACCTTCTGAACTTCTTTCAACATTAAAAAAAATCAATGTCCAACTTTCAAGCTTTATCCAACATAAAAAATGACAAAGTCCTACTTTCCGCATTTATTCTAACCATAAAATATTGCAAAGTCTATTTTCCAAACTTTTCCGCCATAAAAAATGACTAAAGTCCAAATTTCCGCATCTTTTTCCGCCAATAAAAATGACAAAGTCCAACTTTTCGCACTTTTTTCCCCAATGAAAATGGTTAAGTCCAATTTTCCGCACTTTTTCCGACATAAAAAAATGACAGTTCAAATTTCCGCACTTTTTCCGACCTAAAAAATGACTAAAGTCCAAATTTCCGCATCTTTTTCCACCAATAAAAATGACAAAGTCCAACTTTTCGCACTTTTTTCCCCAATGAAAATGGTTAAGTCCAATTTTCCGCACTTTTTCTGACATAAAAAAATGACAGTTCAAATTTCCGCACTTTTTCCGACCTAAAAAATGACTAAAGTCCAAATTTCCGCATCTTTTTCCGCCAATAAAAATGACAAAGTCCAACTTTCCGAGCTTTTTCCGACATAAAAAATGACAAAGTTCAAATTTCCGCACTTTTTCCAAACTACATCTCAAATTTTTAGAAAGAAATCACTTACGTGGGTAACTGTTGATCATTTTAAAATTACTAACATTTTTTACCAAGATTGGTTTAGATAGTTTCGACTTGAACGTGGGTGATGTGAAAATCGCTAACCTTCTCTAAACTTAGAATCATTCACCTCTTTGAAAAAAATACTATAAAGATGTTTACATATCCAAGACAAATATACCCTGAAGTTAGGACAAAATCCCATTCTACCAATATGAGCCTCTGGTGATGAGAATGTGCATACAATTTTCATATCAAAAAGTAAGTGACAGAATTTTGGTTATTGCATGGATTGATAATTAAAATTATCTTCACTGACTTCATACTTTGATTATTTGACAGTTTGCATTTCTTTCAATACAGATACTTACAGGTCTATCCTCAAAAGGGAGACTAAGATGTAGTTAGGTCAATGGATCATGAAATTAAAAAATACACATCTTACTGTATTTAAAAAATTAATTTATACAAACAAATTGGAAATTACTAGTACCGGTACTTTCAGGAAAAATTGTAAAACTGTTCATAAAAAAAAGATGTTCATGTTTTCATTGAAAACTAGAAACTATTCAATAAAATAGGTGTAATCAACTATAATTACTAAAGTTTGATTTATGTTTGAAATAGAGGGAATTTGTCCAAAACAAAATGTGTAAACTACAATTCTTACATGTGGATCAAGGTCATTGCAATGTATTGTTTAAAAATTTAAGTTATTTGCAATTATTGCAAAAAATTGATTGTTGACAGTGTTCAATGTGTTGTTAAATACTGTTTTGTTTTATTGCATGATTTTTTTTTTTAAAGAAAAACAATGTTACATTTTTGTATATTGTAATTTAATAGAAACTACATAAATTGTATCTGCAGGATTTTTTGTGTTTCAATTGCACTTTAGGTTTAAATTTCTCATGTAATCATAAAGACCTATGTGTATATTTGTATATAAATGTTCATTTTCTATAAATATACAGTTGTATATATATAAATGTTGTTCAGAGATGTTTATGGAAATATATGATTTCCTTTTTACAATCATCCCATGCAATAATTTACACATTCAGTATACAAAACCACAGGGGCTAGGTGCGTCCGAATTTTTTTTTTTACTATATAATACAACAAGGGGAGGAACTCGCTTGCTTCCATTTTTTTAAGTGGTCGTGTTAAATTGATCGTAATTTGGTAACGCCTTAATATTTTCAAAAAATGTTTTCACCAGTCGAAAGTAAAGTAATTTTCCTTTCCAAAGAGACCCCAGTTGTTAGTGTTGGCCTCTGAACTGCTGAGGTATCATACACGAACCAAAACAAAACGGCGTGAAAATCCGAAGTCGGACACTAGATGGGTGGCCCACTTCACATCTGTGTACAGACTTTCCCATGCATAAAGGAGTCATTTTGACTGGCTAAATACTTTCATCCATTCAAATTATGTTACAATTTCTTAACTTTCGCCAATTGATATACCCATTAAGTCTGATTTTGAAAGAAATCCACTTTCCATCATTCAAAAACATCAGACTTGAAAATACGAGAGTTCTAACGGGCTTTTTGATTGGCTGAGCCATGATTGAACAGCCAACGAAAACGCCCGTTAGAACTCTCTCGTATTTTCTAGTCCGGTGTATTTGAATGATGGAAAGTGGATTTCTTTCAAAATCAGACTTAAAGGTCATATTAATTGGCGAAAGGTAAGAAATTGTAACATAATTTGAATAGATGAAAGTATTTAGCCAGTCAAAATGACTCGTTTATGCATGGGAAAGTCTGTACACAGATGTGAAGTGGGCCACCCATCTAGTGTCCGACTTCGGATTTTCACGCCGTTTTGTTTTGGTTCGTGTATGATACCTCAGCAGTTCAGAGGCCAACACTAACAACTGGGGTCTCTTTGGAAAGGAAAATTACTTTACTTTCGACTGGTGAAAACATTTTTTGAAAATATTAAGGCGTTACCAAATTACGATCAATTTAACACGACCACTTAAAAAAATGGAAGCAAGCGAGTTCCTCCCCTTGTTGTATTATATAGTAAAAACAAATTCGGACGCACCTAGCCCCTGTGTACAAAACCACCAGGAATAGGATCTAGTCCTGTGATATTATATTTTAATTTAAAAATAAATATCATTTTCTTTCAGTAAAGAGATGTGAAAGAACAGAATAATGAGAATTATCCTCCACAACTGATTCATGTAGCATGATACAAATGTTTTATTGACAAATGGAGATACTGTACCTTACCATCAAATTGTAAGTATAAAGACAATTGTATATTGTATTATGTTGTATAGTCTATGGTCATATGAAATACAGAACTCTCTTATTTAAAGGATATTGTTACTCTACAGTTGGTAAAGGGACATTTCATTTCCAGCATATCACAATGTGATCATTAGCTATAAAAAAAAGTATATTTGCTTCGCTCGCTTTTAAGGTAGCACCTTCATCATATTATCATAATACAATGGTAGGTTGGTGTTCGTATGAGTATTCTTTATTTATATTTTAAATCCATCGTTTCGATTGCCCATGATCAGTGGTTCTCTCCGGGTACTCCGGCTTCCTCCACCACTAAAACTGGTCGCCATGATATAGCTGAAATATTGTTGAAAGTCAAGTGGCGTTAAACACCAAAAATCAAATCAAATCAGAATAAAGAAATGCATTTTAGCATCAGGTCCACTGAACTAGATTTTTTATAGTGAAAAACACAGAAACATTAGTCAGAATTTAGATATATATATTTTTTCGCCGAATCCGAGCCAACCAGGAATTACACTACCTGTGTAATCAGTTCATATCGCAACTAACGTTGTGAGTTTGAATCCCGCTCAGGCGACGTGTACTCGAAACAACATTATATGATAAAGTTTGTCAGTGACTTGCGATAAATCGGTGGTTTTCCCCGGTTTCTGCCACCAATACAACTGGACTGGGTTGCTCAAAACGTTGGTTAGTGTTATCCACTGGTTAAATCTAGTTATCCAATGGAGAAATTTAACCACGGGTTAATTTTTGTTGTTCAAATTTTATCCACTGGATAAAATGCCTTATCCAGTGGATAAAGTTAACCCCTCAAATTTGGCCGGATAAATATTTAACCATTGGTTAAATATGGCAAGACGACAGCAAAAAGAAAGAGTGCATCGGCATATTGAGTTGGATTTTGATGATAGAGAAATCCGGGATAGATTTAGATTATAGAGACACAGGACCCGGGTGGCTCCATGAGTTAGATAGTTAGAATACCTAACAACTCATGCAAGCCTATCACCAATACAGCGTGAGTTCGCGGCCGGCTTTGTAAATTACAAAAAAGGATGCACTTGACTCGTTACCAGTTACTTGCCCATGGTCGGTGGTTCTCTCCGGGCACTCCGTCTTCTTCCACCACTAAAACTGATCGCCATGATATAGCTGAAACATTGTTGAAAATGGCATTAAATACCAAAAATCAAATCAAATCAATCTATAGAGCC
This sequence comes from Gigantidas platifrons, assembly GCA_002080005.1. Lineage (NCBI taxonomy): Eukaryota > Metazoa > Mollusca > Bivalvia > Mytilida > Modiolidae > Gigantidas > Gigantidas platifrons. The sequence continues at coordinate 119,301 of MJUT01043824.1, forward strand.
ACAATTGTGCAGACCAACTCTTGGGTCTCATGCCATACCGGTAGATATACAATTAAAGCTTGCCCTGAGATATTACCTTGCACCGGGGGGACCGATGAGAGTAATCGGTGATACAATGGGATATCATATTTCAAGTGTCTCGAGAGCAGTAAGCGATGTCTCTAATGCTCTGTGTGATATATCTGGACAAAATATCATCTGGCCCTCTACAGATTTTCAGAGGAACAGAATTAAAACAGTGTTTTATGACATTGTCCATTTTCCTGGCGTTGTAGGGGCAATTGACTGCACACATGATAGAAATACAGGCACCACCTTTAGACTACGAATACGTCTTTGTTGATAGGAAAGGGTACTATTCTAAAAATGTACAGGGTGTGTTTGATCACACAGGTAATTTGTAATCTTAAGTTATTTAACCCCCTTTTCTGTTCGATACCTATTCCATGAAATATATAGATCTTCAAATATAAATAACAGGAATGTTAACGTATAAGATAACTGGCAACCAACTCCACTTTTTGTGTTCCTGTGGTTTAAAAAATGTGATGTTATTTTAGGATTCCACTTTTATTAGAAAATACATTGTAAGTTGGATTTTAAAACAAATTAAAATGTAAATCACCAGAAAATGAAAACTAGCCGAAACAAGATTATGTCTAGAAATTGCCACGCCTTCTGGTTAAAAAATAATCAAAATCCGTTTAAAAACGCCTTCAATTTTTTTCTTTGAAACCATGTACCCTATATAGACGGACCGACAGTAATAAATATCTTAAAATAATAGTTCTTGTTAACTATTCACTTTTTTATTGGTCTAAATATAATGCTAAGAAATGGCAAGCCACATCTACATATAGACTTCAAAAACCAATAAAGAGGGATCAACAAATATCCTTAAAGTAGTGAATCTGTATCCCGTATTATATAGTTGGCTAGAAAGGGATGCAACATGCATTCATTATTTTGTTTTATAAAAGTACCTGTGTTTTCTATGCCCCCGCGACTATTGGTCGGGGAGCATATTGTTTTACCCCTGTCCCTCCGTCCGTCTGTTCGTCCGTTCGTCACACTATAGTATGCATAGATTGTCCCGCTAACTCCTCCTACAGTTTTGGAGCTACATCTTTAATATTATGTAGGATGTTTATACACATAATGGAGGTGTGCATGTGCACAGGATTTTGGTTTTCATCAAATATTCTCAAAATGACAGGTAGTTTCGTACTAGCTGTATAAAGGGAACATGGTTTGTCTGGCTAATTCCTACAGTTTTTGAGCTATACCTTTTATATTTTGTAGACAGTTAGTACCTACACTGAAGGTGTGCATATTTTATGGATTTTGACTTTCAACAAATTTTTACAAACTTATGGTTGCATGAACTTGGACAGATTTTCCTAAATCCATATAGGATATATGGTTTGACTGGCTAACTCCTCCTACAGTTATTGAGCTAGACCTTTTATATTTTGTAGACAGTTAGTACCAACACTGAAGGTGGGCATATTGATTTTCAACATTCTTTTTACAAAATTATGCTTATATGAACTTAGCCACTGAAACCTGTTAATGTGTAAACAATGCTCCTTATACTTGCGGGTCCCTCCAGGCACTCCGGCTTCCTCCGCCACGATATGGATGAAATAATGCTGAAAATGGCGTTAAACCCCATTCAATCAATCAATCAATCGAACATCACATTGTTAGGTACAGATTCATTTATTTCAGTCATGTCTGCTTGATGCTGAATAAACAAAACGTTGGTTTATCCTTTTGCAATTATAACCGTGGGGGCATTGTATGTGTCTTACAGACACAAACTAAGACACAAACACCTTTTAAAGTCTATACATAAGTTTTCTACATCATACCCGATGAATAATATACCATTCCTTCAAATTCAGTTATATTGAAAATCCATTTTGGCTCTTCAGGACGTTTTCTTTGCATTATACCCCTACACATTCCTCAGAACCAAGCCAAATGTTAAGGTAGTTAATTGGAATTGGGGTGAGGGGGGTTGAGGTGGATAAGGTTGAGACGGGGGTATTCAATTTTCTAGTTTAATAATGAAGAATGAAAATTGATGGTATATCCATGACTAACATATTAATTTCTTGGAAAGTACAGAGAAAATGTAAAAGACTATCCCTTTCCTATTCTGATATGTCTTGAGTGCATCGGTGTGAAGATCTATGATTTTTTGTGTCACTTCACTTGAAGGTGGCAAAGCTGGACCTTCTACTGACCGATTGAGGCTCTTACTATTTACTTCAGCCTCCAACTTTGCCGTAGAACAGACTTTTCTCCATTTTTCCTTGATTTGCTCTACCGATCTTTTTTTTTGTCCACCCGGCCTTGCATTCACAGAGTCTGTGATCTCTTTCCACTCTTGCCTTCTCTGCATTTGTTATAACATTCGTTTGTTTTGACCTAATTATGGTTATGTTTTCTCCACAAGCTCACATAAGCAAACCAAGTCAGCCTAGGAGAAATTTTCACCTACCCGTCTTTTTTTGTTTTTTTGTTGAGCAAACGATTTCTGACATTTCTTTACAAAGAATACTATGGAATTATGGGATACTATCCACTGATTAAGCTACTTAACCACTGGTTAGTTAACCACAGCACAATCCAATGGTTGAGCAACGTAAACTTGTCCACCGGATACGGTACCACTGGTTAGCAATTTTATCCAAAATTAGCCTAACCAATGGATAAAATTAACCAGTGTTTTGAGCAACCCAGTCCTGGCCATTACGATGTAGCTGAAATATTGTTGAAAGTGGCGTTAAACATCATAACCTTTACCCGAGTCAACAAGTCTACTCCTCCAGGACATGTGCTTATTGGGGAATCAACAAATACCAAATTTGTGATACAGTTAAACATGCCCATGCGGTCACCTCTATTAAGCAGTCACCTGTATTAAAATCACACATTTTCCTTGTTCAGTCATAGAGAAATTCATATAAATTGAACCTCTTTTAAGACGTCATCTGTCTTATAAGGCCATTTTTATTTGTTCCAAAGGTGACCTCTTAATACAGGTTTGACTGTATTTAGTTTTACTCAAACTGATATTGAGATGTCCAAGTTAGCCATTACACAACCGAGACAGTCTATAAAGATTGCTTTAAGAAGCGTTTGAAGATACCAAATGGATAATCAGAATCCGTAAACAACACAATGGCCAACAACAAAAAACGGACAAACAACAATCTACAAAACATACACATAAATTCTAAATCGAGTAACTTCTTTGATGTGTTCAAAATTATTTCTTAAATTTGCCGTTACCAATATGTCACTCAGTCTTAGTTCTAATGATAATGTTAATTATATTTATCAAATTTACTCCCGCCACTTTTTATTGTAAATATGAAAAGAAAGTTTAAAGAGTGATGGTCATAAATTCCACCAATATCAACAACACGTACAATCATCTCTCATCTAAACTTAACTCACTGAACACAAAAACACCACGACATATGACGTTGGAAATCCAAGTTCTGTCTTGGGACAGGCACAAAAATGTGGTATGATTAAACTGGTAAATGGGATCGAAACCTTTCCCTCTTGATAGCATAAAAACAAATGATCAAAATCTGCTAACATAAACAAACGATAAAAGAAAATCTGCACATATTCGCTTCCAACTAAAGATATCTATCAAAAACTTAAGTGACATAAACATGAACAGTACACTAGCAGGGTCAATGAATGCTCGTAGTTAGCTGACTACTAGCTAGGAAGGTAGAATCTGTATTCACTTAGACAATACAATAGCAGGGTCAATGAATGCTCGTACATGTGTAGTTGAACTAACCACTAGCTAGGAAGGTAAAATATGTATTCACATAGACAGTACGATAGCAGGGTGAATGAATGCTCGTAGTTGGCTGACTACTTGCTAGGAGGTAGAATATGTTAGCTAGAGACGATTACTCCTAATAGAATAAAACGTCAAAAATATTAACATGGCAACAGCTGGCATATTTTTGTCCCTAATAATTTACGTGTTTTTTGCCAGCTGTATCAACAATTATTTCAATTTGGCAATTCCTGATGAAGATTTAAGGTTAAGAAAACATTATTTTGACTTCACAGGGATAATTTTTTATA
>MJUT01043824.1:171872-192787 GCA_002080005.1 Gigantidas platifrons
CGTATTGGGAGAGTATTCAGTTAGTACCTGTTGAATATTTCCACAATATAAATGAGCTTAAAGCGAACACCGGTTATTTAGGAAGAGATTAATTAAATTTTCTCATTGTGAACTTTCCATTTATATGTAGCAGGTTCACAACAGCAACTGCATATGCAATATATATCATGTTGCCTGCGACAATTGTAATTTAATCAGATACATTTTCAACATTATAGAACATCAGCAACATCTACACAGTCAATTAATACATGTTTAAATGAATAATTGGAATTACACGGAATACATTCCGGTCGTTCCTCATTATTTACTAGACTGCTTGATTGATTGGTATTTAGCGCCAACTTTAGCAGTATTTCAACTATACTGTTGTAGAATGTCTGAGAAAGGTCAGAAACATCTACTCAGTTAATTAAACCATATTCGACAACACGGTGTTAATGTGCTCTGAAAACTTGCCAAATATGCAAAACTCCCTACTATCGTTGTACCCATAAGTGTAACACAATCCAATGTCGGATGCAGCTCTCCTCATTTCATCCATACCATAGCTCCTCCTAGTGGACTGATGGGTGGCATAGATGAAAACTAGGTGTTCTTACCTGGTCAGCAGCCTTGCACATACTTCGAAACAACATACCTGATACTCTACCTTCAGTCTGACTATCGCCACACGAGTCGCTACCATTCGACCTTTGTTCACTACATGGACGACAATCGACATCAGCATCGTCAAAGGCCTATAACTCCTCCACGGTTGGATCTTGACCTAGGTCTAGTCAATAAGTCGCAAAATCCAGAGATTCATCCGAAATGCTAATGTATCATGCTTCTAGCGCTTACAAAATATACCTACACCAACAGAGGAGCCACGAACACCAAAACCTATGCCAGTATCAGGAATATCATCAACACTGCACCCATATTCACAATAAGGTCATCTGATTTGTGAGACACCAAAAGAATAGTCAACCACTACACTGGGTACTAGACCTATCACCAATAACTGGGGATAGGGAACCCTCAGAAATTCATGTCTATCCTCGGCTACAGATTCTGTAGCAACGACATCAGTAAATCGGTTATCCAAATTCACAAAAGGGTCATCAGATAACTGTGAAACCAAAGACATAATCAACCCGGCAATATCTGGAGATAGGCAGCTCTCGATATGTTAAGACTAGTGATAGGGGTGTGACTAGCAATGTGACGATTAAAAGTAGATGTAACGCTAATAGAAGTGGGGCAGGTCTAACTGGCCGATTAGCGGTGACTCTCAATGAAGAGAAGGCGGGACTAAATTCGGATTAATTTAGTCAACTGTGATATTTATAACTTTTGTTGATAAACCTCAAATATCACCGGGTTTGTAATAAGAATAACACGATGGGTGGTACAAATTGAACAGGAACTGCCTACCCTGCCGGAGCATCTGAGTTCACCTCAGGCTTTTAGTGGAGTTCGTGTTACTCGATCTTTAATTTTAAGCTGTGTAGATCGTTGTTTGTCCTTTTTTCATTTGACCTTTGTGTTGTCTGTTCTTCTTCAATTTACGGATTCGATTCTGATTGCCCTTTTAGTATCTTCAAACTCTTCTTATAACTAATTCACAATGCAGCATAGGAGTGTTCGCTAAGCTAATATGTGATGTTATAATCCCTAATTAGTTATGATTTATTGGTGGTCAGTTTGTTATTGTATATGCATGTCTTCTCTGTACCATTGTATAATGTTTACGATACATAAAGATGTCTTTTGTATGAATAAAACAATTGAAGGCTATATGGTCATGCATTATTAATATGCATATAATTTTATTCTCTAAACCAATTTTACAAATATTACAGAGTAAGATAGTTCAAATTAATACAAAGTAAATACATATCATTACATTATTATCAAGCTTACTGGTGTGCATTAAATACTAATAGAGGTGTGATTGTTTTATTTTTTCAAGGTAAGTTATTTTCTTATCGATCAATGGTCGGCATAAAGAACAGTGAATAACTTAACATCAATTTGTAATTCGTTATCAAAGTCTTCGGGATTTTTTTTAGCACCTTGTGCATTTCTGCATGTCAAAAAGGGTTTTGAATTATTTAGATATGACGCGAAGCAAGAGATGCATGGTCACCTTGTCTATCACCGTTTAAACTTTGGAAGAAATTTGAAACATAATCGGCATAGACAATTCTTAATTTTATACATGTTACGCTTTATATTACACATAAGTAGCTTGTACCATACACCATCACGCCACACAGTTTCTAAAGCCTTTTTCAAGTCTATATATGCACAAAAAATTACTTTTTCATCAGTTCTAGTAACTCTAAGAGGCCATATATAACCAAAAAAAAAGTAATTATGAGTGGCGTGTGAACATCAGAATACTATTTATTTGATTTGACTAAGATCAAGTACAATCAAAGCATCAATACATTTGAACAAATCTGGTGTACAAATGAAATAATCTACAGCACCTGCATTCCTGTAAGTAAGTTCACCTATATATCTAATATTTCCGACTCGTCCATTCATAATAAAAAAAGCTTTTCTGTCCCTTGCAAAGATTAATCAATAGTTTCCCAGATTTGTTTTTCCTTTGCCGAGTCCAAGCTTTTTGAGTGGTAAATTTGACTCAGTTAAAAAAGAGGTACAGTTTTCTAGTAAATATTTGTCCTCGTTTGGAAAATAGTTTTCTGTAAATACCGAAAAATCGTTAACCTCATCTATCCTTGCATTGGAATTACCCGCCCAAGATATATATTTATCCAACCTTGAGAAATATCATATATATAAATCTGTGTCATTGAATGCTTCTTGAGACGAGTACGAGGTGCATTCTGGTGGTATATAAACAACACCAATTAAAACATCTTCATCTAATTTAAATACCGTGGATGACATCTTTACCCAAAATATAAATTTACTGTCATTTTTCATTATTATAGTTTAATACATTTATCTAAATTTTCCTTATATCCAAGGTCAACCCCGCCCCATTTTCTATGTGTAACAACATCTTTACATCTCAATCATTACAAACTTAGATTGCTTTACGTTATATGTGTTTGTTTTCGTATAGTGGTGTCCAGCACATAGGGTGTTTTATTTTTGTTTTGTCTCTTTTATTTTCGTCTTGTGAACCCAATGTTGCCAGTTTCTCTGAATTGTCCATTTTTTATTGCCCCTTCGGTATTCTTTAGCGTTCATTTAATAAATAAGACATATTTAAAAAAGAACATATTTCTAAAATTCATGCTCATTCTCTTTAAATAACAAACAGTAATCATTGGGTAGTATGAAGGACACACCCTTTCAATTTCATATACTCCATCAGCATGACAACCATATCCATTCATATAATATTCAGTTATTGGTCCCCCATTCATATAATAAGTCCAAATTAATAGTTTTATTCCAGAAAGCCGCTGTGGTCACTAAATTATATATGTACATTTTGATGTTTGTTCGTTTCACAAATCAACAGATCGCAAAATAAAATAAAACTCATTCATGGTAGTTGCTATGAGAAAAATAGTCCATTTGACAACTTTCCAGCAGTATATCGAAATATATACGTTCAGTCTGTAGTTTGTAGTATTCAATCCAACATGACGGATGGAGGACATTTACAGTTGCCTTCTTTACGTTTGTTGAAAAACTGAAATGATAAGAAAATTATCACTGATCAATTCATTCTGGTATGATATATACCAAACAAATTCATTCTCCATGTTTGCATTTTTTTTTTTTACCAGAAAGAAAGTTTAATATAATGTTCTTGCTGATGTGTGAACATTTTATTGAGACATTACAGAAGGAATACATCATATCGAGGCATGCATACCTTGTATGTCTAGAAAAACCAAGTAGATTAACATTCAGATATTGGTGCATATTATACCCATAATTTAATATGACATCTCAGAAAAGAACTAAGAAAAGCTACCAGACAACACAATCGCCAACAGAAAAACGGGCAAAAATACAAACAACGATCTACAAAGCACTACACAGAAAACCAAAGATTGTCTAATGCAGTGGATAACTCCGATATTGTGTGTACATTTGTCAGTTATTATGCTTTAGATGTATCGGTAATTTGTTACAGTTTCCTTTGATCTTTACTACCCGATAAATTTAGTAACAACGTTCAGTTGACCACCGAACCGTGATGCAAAAAAATATCAGCTGTTGGTCATTTGTCATGCGCGGTCTAACGTGACATCACTAAACCTTTAATGAAAAAAGGTCAAAACACAACAAAATAATCACAAAACTGTGTTAAAATTGTGAAATTACCGATAAAAAAGTATTAGTATTAAAAAAAGGTCAAGACACAACAAAAAAAATCACAAAGCTGTTTTAAAATTGTGAATTTGCCGATAAAAACATTATTAGTATTTGTTTTTCGCTCGACAAGGATTATCAGGTCCATATCTCATCTGATATGGACCTGATAATCCTTGTCTTGCGAAAAAAACGCTAATAACATTTTTCAGTTATTATGCTTTAGATTTACCACTGAGAGGGCTGAAAGGGTTGTACCTTGATCTGAACACCCTTATCAATAATATACCCTTAGGTTGAAGGTTACAAATAGCATACCACTAATATGTATGGCACAACACTAATGTTATATGAAGACCAACCACAGTTTTAATTGTGGAGGAAACAAAGGTACACAATTCGTAAGACTATACAGCAGCGTAAGGTGTCCCAATCGTCTAGCACGCGATTGCGACTTACAACAACATATATCATAGGTAGGTGTAAATACAACCATAATAACGTTAAATAGATTAACACGACGGGTGCCACTGGTTGAGAAGGAACGGCTTCTCTTCCGGAGCACCTGAGTTCATCCCCGGTTTTTATCGGGTTCGTGTTACTCGATCTTTAATTTTATGTATATGTTTTGTAGATCGTTGTTTGTCCTTTGTACTTATTCTGTTGACCATTGTGTTGCCTGTTCTTCTTCGATATATGGATTCTGATTACCCCTTTGATATGTTCAAACTCTTCTCACAGAACTTAATTACAACTACATGTTTTCGTATTTTATCCCAAGTTGTTCTTTAGTTTTCTGTATTTGTTAATTATTTTTGTCCGTGTATATTACTTTCTTTTTACCATGGTTTTATCATTTTCTGTTGCTTTTTTTATCACGTCTTGGTACCTTCTTACATTCCATAGTAATCGTTTAAAGATAACAGATATGGTTAATATCGTGTGACTGAGAAATAGTGTAGAGTTACCTGATAGTAAATGCTTGGTCAATTCAGAAGATCAATAACGTTGTCAGGTATCAATGTAATGTTGTGTTCACCTGTAATACATAATCATCAATATCCATTTGTGTAATGCTGCATTAAGTAGGTGATTGATTGTCGTTTAATTGAAACTCAGCATTTTGTCAGCTACACATGTATATGACGGTGAGAACAAGTTAATTTTCAATTAGATGATGATGAGACCCGCTTTGTGCTAGACCAACAAGCTTGATGGGAGTTTTATAGAGGCAGCTCATTGATACAATAGTCCGCTGATAGACATGTCGTCCACACCAGCACATTATCCTAATTCCGAACAAACCCGTCTTAGCTCTTTCTCCTTAATGTTGCGTGCTTAGCGGAGAAGCAACAAATACCAATTTTATAGTCCTTTGTTTGATACGATCGGGGATCGGGCCCCCAATCTACTACATTCGAGGCGAGCACGCTAATTATTACACCATTGGTGTGGAATTACTGCTGAAGAGCTTTATATTAATTTGATTAATACTCAATTTTGTTATCGTTATTATCTATTCAAAACACAAATATTGACACCATTGCTTGTGTAGTTTTTTTTACAAAATACATGTAAGTTACCACGAATAAAACATTCCACCGACAATATGACTGTCAGATACCCAGTGTTCATTACTTTGATATCCCCTCTCATGTTCAATTAAATCTTATTGTTATACCGGGTGCTATTTGTGGAGCCGGAACTGCCTACCAATCCGGAGCTCTTGAGTTCACGCTCGTGTTTTAGTGGGATTTGTATGACTTGATCTGTAGTTTTATGTGTAATGCTTTGTAGATATGTTTTTGGTTATTGTGTTGTCTGTCCGTCTTCGATATATGGATTCTGATCATCCCTTTGATATCTTCAATCTCTTCTTGCAACATTTCTGCTATTGCATTTGATACCAGAGTAAAAGTTCCGTTGGTATTTTTCCCCCAGCACATTCTTTAATAATATGTATTTGGTGCTTTGTCAAATGAATGATCGTCTGAAAAATACACCCTCTGTTTATATGTTATCATCGTTAAAAAAATAAATAAATTAAACATTTATCAAATCGACACCTTAACGTAGCATTCCAGTAGACACTCATATACACATTTGGACATGGAAGAACAACGTCATTGTCCATATTAATGACTGGATCGCTATGTTTGCAACAAGAGATACACGTCGGTCGTCACAAGTGGAGCAGGGACTGCTTGTCGTTGAAGAGCGTCTGAGTTCTCTGCCTAAAATCAGAAATCCTGTTTGCGATAGGTCATTCCGAAATAGATAAATTAGATATATAACTTGACATGTATGAAACTCACACTATTCCAATGATCTGTATGACAAGTCACTCCTGTGGACAGAATTGGATCGCCGGCTGCGTGACCCACATGTTTATTGTTGGACGTATTCTTTATTTGTATTTCAATGGTCACATCAGACACAATCAGCTAGAGCTAAAAAATGAATAGTAGTCTATTAATTACTGTGTTAGAATATCATAAGGGAACAACCATTTATTATTTATAGAATAATCATTATTGTCTTGAAAGATGTTGAAAAATAAATTATCTGACCTTGTAGTTTTTAACGAGATATTTTTTTTGGTAAAATAGAAAAAAAAAGAAAATACTGAATTTTCACGCTAGAATGAATTTCTCGCTCGGAGGAAAAACATTTCATACAATTGTACACTTTGATATATCATAAATATATATATATTCGTCACTTTGAAACACATATACAATACATAGCTGTATATCTTCACCACGAGAATCTGTCTGAAAAATAATGAAATTAACAATACATTAATATGTGCTAAAATTATATAGAATATACTCTACGTATTTGCAAGCAATTAAATAATTGTTTGAAAGAAGAAACAGGAAATATATATATATATATATATTGAAATTTGTTTGAAAAGTAAATTTCTCCTTATCTTTGCACGTTATCTAGAGGATCAATATTTAACATGTTCCTTTTTAACTTTGATGCCAGTTTTCTAGAAATGAAATTACGAAAGTATTGGTTTTATTTGTGCTTTGTATTTAACATTGAAATTATTGTTTTAATATGTTTTGTTATAAAACTGATGTTTAATAATATAACATATAAAGCATATGCTACGTGTTCATATTTAATTATAAGAATACAATTTAAACAGTAATAATTAACAATTATACTAAGATCAATATATGATGTTATGTCAAATATAAATGGCTGTGTAAAACATGTAGACCATATATGGCAATACACAAAACAACAACAAACTAAATAAATAGAATTGGTGATCATAAAAAAAGTTAGTAATAAGTTAATTAAAATATGCATCAACAGCAAGCAATCAAGTATTACGCCAGTATATATCGTACACCTGTCTATTCTGAACAACAAATTAGGTATATGGATGTTCTGATAAGACAGATTTCACATAAAAATATGGAATGAAAAGGCAAAATGATACAAAATCTATAGAAAATACATAAATATACAATAATATTATAATATGTGCACACAAATACATCAATTAAGTTAAATATAAAGATTTATGTGAAGTGTTATCTTGTAGTTTACTATTTTTTTTAAAACACTGTTTTATGTTGTTTCTAACGTGATTGTGTTATCTTGTAGTTTATTACATTTTTGTTATAAAGTTGTGTGTAATGTATAATGTAAGAGTGTTATCTTTATCGTAATATGCCGACTCGTGGTTCCCGTACACTATATTTATCAATATGACAATATACATATGAAAAGGTAAAGCTCGGTGTTCGGTAATTTTGTTATTACCCTTATCTATGACAATATACATATGAAGAAGTAGTATATCAGTGAGCATAAAAGTGGTTTCATTAATGGGGATAAATCATTTTCATAGAAAAACAAGTCGATATTTGTAATGTATTTGCGATACATTTGATAACCCTTCCAAACCGAGTACACAAATACTCACGAAAGCAATCAGTAACATTGTTAGGCTGTAAGTTATACAGGTATTCTCGATCATAGTCATAACAGGTAATAGAGGTTGAAAACTGCTGGTTTCTTTTAAGCCATCTCCAGAATGGTATGTTGTCACAACCATCGCAATACATATCGAAATCACTGGAAATAAAAAAAAAATATCTGTTTATGATTAATTGCTATCGAATGTATTAAATGAACGATCCATGTGTGGCAGCTATGAAGTAAAGATCACACAAAAATATACTACTATGTAGATGTGAAATGGATACTTATAAGACACATATACATGGCAGCATAACATCCAGACTTGGTACAGGAACTGCAATACAAGTGGCGGGTTGGAATGGGATCACGACAATTACGCATGTGAAGGAATAAGAAATATATGCATGTATCATGAAGAGAAAAATAAAATCAAGATAATAGTGCAGAATCATCAACAATGTAAATTGATTACGGATAAATAATTATGTCAGAACCAGGGTAACGCTGATGTAGGTATCACAACGAGAACTGATCAACATCATGTTATACTGTTAACAAGGAAGCTACTGAACCAGGGTTGAAGTCATCAATTTGACAGTTTTGCGGTTTTCACAATGACTTGGTTCACCGATATGAAATATTTGTTTCGCAAATGACCACAGACATGTTCACCCTGTCGTAAACACTTCCATGTCCTTTCCTCATTCATGACATATCACCGTATTTTCAGCTAGATTAAAAACCGACGCGTGCCACTATTGGAGCATGTGCTGCTTACCCTTTCGGAGCACCTGAGTTCACCACCGGTTTTTAGTAGAGTTCGTGTATCTTGATCGTTAGTTTTATGTGTATGTTTTGTAGATTGTTATTTTTCCTTTTTCTTTTGTACATTGTGTACTCTGTCCTTCGATTTACGGATTCTGATTACCATTTGGTATCTGAAAACTCTTCTTATGTCGGTGAGACCACATAACCGGTGGTGTCATCAGGAAGGTAAGCACATAGTAGTCTATACACATTACTACAATACTACGTACACTACAACTTACAGTGTTGTCAGCCGTGGTAGATTATCTAATGCATTTTCACTAACAAGTGATATATTGTTGTTGTTCATGGTTCTGAAATATAGCTTCACATTATATAGCAGTATCATAATCTACATTCAGGCATAGTCAAAACCTCAATATATGCAACGGTTGTCTGTTATAAGACGCGCGTTGATACATACATTCCCAGCCTAGTCACAATATCAATGTATGTGATGTAATGTGATAAGCTAGACATACTTACTGTAACATATACGACGATTTTACTTCGAAATATCAGGATATTTGATTTATCTGGGACACTGTAACACATGTACATTTCGAGCTATCTCAGGTGTCAGTAGCGATTTGTTCTAGCACACAGGAAGGGCATGAAAAGTGTGATTGGTTGATTGATTACTGTTTAGCACCAACATTAGCAGTATTTCAGCTTTAATGTAGCGTGAACAAATATAGAAAAAATTCTCAACTGCAAAACTCTTAGATATAAAACATATTAGTGTATGAAACAATTGGTTATATGTACAAATAAAAGGGAAAAAGATAAAAGTTAAAGCATATTATTTACAACTTATGTTATCTATTTGGTATATATATTAAAGCTGTTCCTGAAATAGTCCGCAGTATTAATTAAATTTTTTAATGTTTTGCCTTGTCTGTTCCACATGTTTTAGAAATGGAATACCTCTTCAATTATCACGTGGTTAGTTATATTTCACACTTACACACCGATCTTGCAGTCTATATTCAGATGTTTTTAACGTCATCGTGTTTTGAGTATTTAGTTATTAAGTAAAGAATAATATCACCTCATCTCTCCGAGATATCAAAACCATGTTCAAAGGTATACTGGCACTTGCTTATTAATGACGATGGTATTGGTTATTACATTTTGGCGCAAAGTTTACCTTTATTCCCCTCTTATGTCTTTTGATAGTCATGTGTATTCTTAAACGCTTAAGTGATGGTACATGTTATCGGCTCTCACTATAGACGTTTAACTGATGGTACAGTCTATCAGCTTTCATTATAAACGTTTAACTGATGGTACAGGCTATCGGCTCTCATTATAGACGTTTAATTGATGATACAGGCTATCGGCTCTCACTATAGAAGTTTAACTGATGGTACAGTATATCTGTTCTCACTATAGACATTTAGATGATGGCACAGGCTATCGTCTCTCATTATACACGTTTAACTGATGGTACAGTATATCGGCTCTCATTATAGACATTTAATAGATGATACAGGCTATCGGCTCTCATTATAGACGTTTAACTGATTGTACAGGCTACCGGCTCTCATAGACGTGTAACTGATGGTACAGGTTATCGGCACTCATTATAGACGTTTAACTAATGATACAATCTATCGGCTCTCAATATAGACGTTTGAAGTAGCTTTCATTTCAAAACTAAATCCACACAATAAGCCTAACTGTTTATATATTATTTATCAAACATTAACTATAAAATGTATTGATATAATGTGGTCATACATTTGTACAAATCATACTAAAATATACTCACAGATATCTTAAGCTTGGTAGATTGTTGAAAGAGTTGACCTCTATCACTGATATGGCATTGTACTGTAACTCTCTATATATAGTCAACAAATGTCTTTAGTTTATGCTTGATGCAATCTGTGTATTTATTGTTCTGTCTTATTAAACAGTACATACAAATACATATTGCGTAATTGTGAGTTAGTTCACGAAATGTATTATATTGTTGTTAAAAAGATAAACAACCCTTCTAATAAATGTTATTATTCACAAAGAAGAGTTTCAAGATAACAAAGGGACAATCAGAATACATATATCGAAGACGAACAGATACCACAATTGCCAAAATAAAAAGTACAAAAGGACAAACAACGATCTACAAAACATACATATAAAACTAAAGATCAAGTAACACGAATCCCACTAAAACATGCGGTGAACTCAGGTAATCCGGGAGAATAGGCAGTTTCTGCTCTACTAATTGCATCTGTCGTGTTAATCAAGTTACAAATCCGATAATAAGTCGTGAATGAGGAAAGGACCGGGAAGTGTTGACGACAAGTGGAACATATCCGTGATCATTTGTGACACATACATTTCATATCGGTCAACCAAATTATGGTGGCGATCGTATGATTTTCGAAGTGATGACTTCAACCATATCAAAAGGAACCATTGCTTAAATGGCTTCCTTGTTAACAGCAACCCTCTATGACGGAAATCCTGATAGGAACCACAAGCTCTGGAATATCGTATCATCTGGGAGACATATACTCCATATGCAGGTTCTGCTGGAATGTTGCTAAATATAAATGGAAAGTTCACAATGAGAAAAAAACCAAAGGAGACAAAATTTATAGAAAACTAAAGCTTGTCCAAAACGAAAACCACTAAAAATAGAGTTGGAAGAAGGGCTTTAAGATTATATTATATTATACTAGTGGTATCAATCATGCTGTTCCTTTGAAAATGTGAAATCCGACATGTCATAATTACAACCATACACAACAATAATTAATAATGCCTACCTTGACGACTTATTTTAGTTAAAATTGAAGCGTACACGAAGCCAAATAACGTCTAATCTTTACGTTTCCAGCTGGAAGTCTGCATATCATGTCAAGGACCTAATGATGTTTATGTGCCAAAGTCGTCAATACAATTTCGCGGAACTGTTTCAGTTTACAATCATATGTGTATTCCCCGAAACACAACAAGGGACGTAACCAACACATTTATAGTTGTGTGAAAGTAGTTATGGCGAGAAAAAAAACTTATATCTCACATGTGAGATACCGGAATTTATTTCACGGGGTAAATCTCCATAAATCATACCTATCTATAAAATAAATAAGGCATTTCTCTCCCTTAAACAATATATTTGTATCCATATTGTCCTTTCTTTTAAATAAAACCCTCGAACATACAGCATTCTAGTGGTTTGTGATATGTTATATTCGAATTTTATTGTATGTTTAACAAACCAAATATGAGACAATAATGATCTAGACAAGTACTTGTGCTCCATCTGTTCAAGCCAACATCTCGCCAGCATCCTGGTTTTTCTCCGGGATACGGTTCATCTTTTTAGTTTTCCGTGCTGGCTTTGTTTTGCTTGTCTTAGTATTATGTACTTATTTACAAAATCTATTTTTTTACATTATTCCATCATTCGATGCATGGATTCTGATTACATCTTTGGTATCTTCAAGCTCTTTTTACATATCATTCATGTAAAGGTGACGTTAGCCAAGGTTGACTACACTGACTAAACACTGGTTTTCTTGATCCCAAATATTTAAATTTTTTTTTATTTACAATTGTTTGACTTTTAAGTGTTCCCTGTGCGGATTATTCCAGAAACGCTTACATGTTTTAGTTCGTTTTGTTGATATTGAAGCAATTCCTTAAATGTTCATTTCATAATCACCTCATCTAAATTATTGAATAAAACAACAATCATTGCACATACATATTCATGTTTTGTAAGTGACAACATGGAATGCTATGGGGAACTTGATACTTACAGACTAGAAAGGCTAGGCAAGCCGTTGAATATGCCGGATTGGATTGATGTAATCTGATTGGAACCGAGGTAACTGCAAAATATAAAATACATACTAACAACCATGTAAATGTCAGACCAAATAATTATAATGAAAGTCCGAAGTCAAAACATGCGAAATTAGAAGGCACATACGGTAGGACAATCAATACAAATACAAAAGGAGAAAAAAAAACAAACAAAACAATGTATAGAAAACTAAATCTTGAGCAACACGAAAACCACTAACAAATGGGATTGGAAGAAGGACATTAAGGTCCCGTTCCACTAGTGTCATCCATCATGATGTTCATGTCAACTACCTGTTAAAATGCACACATGGTGACACGTCACGAGAGAAGGAAAAAGGACGGACCTACAATCAATATAAAATGAATACATCATTCGTATGACACATAGCACATTGATGAAGTTGATCCTACAAATATACAAGTGAAGATCTACACTTTACAGAAAATGGAACCCTTGGTTCAGTAACGCCCTGTTAGTATCAATATCTAACCAAGAAATCCTCCACAGGCAACACTAACACCGGAACATTATTTCAACTGAGGGCTTTATAGTCCATATGAAGTTGATGCTGGAATTGTTCTATATAGAAATGGAATATTAACAATAGGAAAATTTACACCATCTATTTACTCACAAATGTTCGTTCTCAAACGACCCTTACTGTCAATTTATCTGGGCATAGTGCAATGTGTCAAGCAGAGCTAGCTGCATTGTTGGTGTCTGTTAGATCAAATTCAAGGAGAAAGAGGGCAATAAGTCTCTAAGACAGGAATTAGTCAGTGAAATATACCATATATACAGTTGAACACCATATTAAAGGACATGACTAGCTACTTTTCGTTTTTGTTGAGAGGTAGCTGTACAATACCTGCTTGTGTTTTGTATTTTGCTTGTCTTACAACTATGTATTTATTTACAAAATATATTTTTTTACATTATCCCATAGCATTATTAATAGCATATATTCTAATGATTGGGTTATACATTCTTACAAATAATATTCAATGATACTTACAGATATCTCAGGTTTGTTATATTGTTGAAAGGTTTTCCTCTATCACTGATATGTTATTGTACTCTAAATTTATATAGGTAGTGTTCTACTCATTGGACTCATTTCATATTGTCATGCATCAAATACAGAAAGAGCTGATATAGGTGACGATGTTTGTAGATCGATGTATGTTCTTTATCTACTGGCCATTTTTTATTCTTCCTTTTCGATTGATGAATTCTGATTACATCTTTGGTATCTTCAAGCTCTTCTAATATTTCAAAAGTAAGGATCTTCTCCTTCATGTATATGTGACGTTAGCCAAGGTTGACTACCATGACTAGACACTGTGGTTTTCTTGATCCCAAATATTTCAATTCCTGTTATTTACAATCTTTTGACTTTGAGTGTTCCCTGTGAAGGTATTTTTTTCCAGAACGTTTATATCCTGTGTTTTTTTGGTGTGTTAGTTCGTTTTGTTGATATTGAAGGAATTGCTTAAATTTTCATTTCATAATCACCTCTCATCTAAATAATTGAACACAAAAACAATCATTGCACATACATATTCATGTTTTGTAAGTTACAACATGGAATGCAATAGGGAATTTGATACTTACAGACTAAAAAGGCTAGACAAGCCGTTGAATGTGCCTGATTGGATTGATGTAATCTGATTGGAACTGAGGTAACTACAAAATATAAAATGCCTACTAAAAACTATGTAAATATCAGACCAAATAATTATAATGTAAGTCCGAAGTCAAAACATGCGAAATTAGAAGCTACATACGTTATGGCAACCAGCACAAAGACAAAAGGAGAGAGCGAAACAAACAATGTATAGAAAACTATAGCTTGAGGAACACGAAAACCAATAGCAAATACGGTTGGAGGAAGGGCTTTAAGATCCTGTTCCACTAGTGGCATCTGTCATGATGTTCATGTCAACTACCTGTTGAAATTCACACAAGGTAACACGTCACGTGAGAGGAAAAAAGGACGGACATACAATCAATATAAATGGAACACATCATTCGTATGATACATAACACATTGATGAAGTTGGTCCTACACATATACAAGTGAAGATATACACTTTACAGTAAGGGGAACCCTTGGTTCAGTAGCTAACACCAGAACATCATTTCAACTGAGGGACTTATAGTCCATATGAAATTGCTGCTGGAATTGTTCTACATAGAAATGGAATATTCACAATATGAAAATTTACACCATCTATTTACTCACAAATGCTCGTTCTCAAACGATCCTTACTGTCAATTTATCTGGGCATAGTTCAATGTGTCAAGCAGAGCTAGCTGCATTGTTGGTGTCTGTTAGATGAAATTCAAGGAGAAAGAGACCAATAAGTCTCTAAGACAGGAATTAGTCAGTGAAATATACCATATATACAGATGAACACCAAATTAAAGGACATGACTAGCTACTTTTCGTTTTTGTTGAGAGGTAGCTGTAGAATATCTGCTTGTGTTTTTTTTTATTTTCTTGTCTTACTACTTTGTATTTATTTACAAAATGTATTTTTTTACATTATTCCATAGCATTATTAATAGCATATATTCTAATGATTGGGCTATGCATTCTCACAAATAATATTCAACGATACTCACAGATATCTCAGGTTTCTTAGATTGTTGAAAGCGTTTTCCTCTATCACTGATATGTTATTGTACTCTAGATTTCTATAAATAGTCAATAAATTTATCTTTCTTAAACTATTGGTCTACTAAGATGTTTTTGTTTTAAACGATACATATTTGATAATATTTAATAGAGCTAAGTCCGCAAAAAAAAATGTTTTTTTTTAAATTATTTGTGATATTTTGCCTCTTTTACAAATACTTGTGAATAATCGGTTCATTGCATTTTGTATTCTTAATTTGAATAATATTAGAACGGCGATACTTGCTTATTTGCTTTGAATATTAAGCCAGGTCTAATATATTTAATACAGAGAGTTCACCATTGTGGAAAAAAATGGACTTCGTCCCGATTGGAATGCTTAATGCAATTTGTATACCTTTAAATTGGATTTAAAACATATAATTACTCGATTGAAAATAGGTAGTGTTCTACTCATTGGACTCATTTCATATTGTCATGCATCAAATACAGAAAGAGATGATTTAGGTGACGATTTTTGTAGATCGATGTTTGTCCTTTATCTTCTTGCCATTTTGCATTCTTCCTTTTCGATTGATGGATTCTGATTACATCTTTGGTATCTTCATACTCTTCTAACATACCAAAAGTAAGGATCTTCTCCTTCATGTATATGTGACGTTAGCCAAGGTTGACTAACATGACTAGACACTGTGGTTTTCCCGATCTCAAATATATCAATTCCTGTTATTTACAATCTTTTGACTTTGGGTGTACCCTGTGAAGGTTTTTTTTCCAGAACGTTTATATCCTGTGGTTTGTTTTGGTGTGTTAGTTCGTTTTGTTGATATTGAAGGAATTGCATAAATTTTCATTTGATAATCATCTCTCATCTAAATAATTTATACAAAAGCAATCATTGCACATACATATTCATATTTTGTAAGTTACAGCATGGAATGCAATAGGGAATTTGATACTTACAGACTATAAAGGATAGGCAAGCGTTGAATGTGTCTGATTGGATTGATGTAATCTGATTGGAACTGAGGTAACAACAAAATATAAAATGCCTACTAATAACTATGTAAATATCAGACCAAATAATTATAATGTAAGTCCGAAGTCAAAACATGCGAAATTAGAAGCTACATACGTTAGGGCAACCAGTACAAAGACAAAGGAGAAACAAAAACAATGAATAGAAAACTATAGCTTGAGGAACACGAAAACCAATAGCAAATACAATTGGAAGAAGGGCTTTAAGGTCCTGTTCCACTAATGGCATCCATCATGATGTTCATGTCAAATACCTGTTAAAATGCACACATGGTGACACGTCACGTGAGAAGAAAAAAGGACGGACCTACAATCAATATAAACGGAACACATCATTCGTATGACACATAGCACATTGATGAAGTTGGTCCTACAAATATACAAGTGAAGATCTATACTTTACAGAAAAGCGAACCCTTGGTTCAATAACGCACTGTTAGTATCAACATCAAACCAAGAAATCCTCCACATGCAACACTAACACCAGAACATCATTTCAACTGCGTGACTTATAGTCCATATGAAATTGCTGCTGGAATTGTTCTATATAGAAATGGAATATTTACAATATGAAAATTTACACCATCTATTTCCTCACAAATGTTCGTTCTCAAACAACACTTACTGTCAATTTATCTGGGCATAGTTCAATGTGTCAAGCAGATCTAGCTGCATTGTTGGTGTCTGTTAGATCACATTCAAGGAGAAAGAGGGCAATAAGTCTCTAAGACAGGAATTAGTCAGCGAAATATACCATATATACAGTTGAACACCAAATTAAAGCTACTTTCCGTTTTTGTTTCTTTTTTATTTTGCTTGTCTTACTGCTATGTATTTATTTACAAAATGTATTTTTTACATTATTCCATAGCATTATCATTAGCATATATTCTAATGATTGGGTTATACATTCTTACAAATAATATTCAATGATACTCACATATATCTCAGGTTTGTTAAATTGTTGAAATCGTTTTCCTCTATCACTGATATGGTATTGTACTCTAGATTTCTATAAGTAGTCAATAAATTTATCTTTCTTAACTATTGGTCTACTAATATGTTTTTGTTTTAAACGATACATATTTGATAATATTTAATGCAGCTACGTCCGCAAAAAAAATATGTTGTTTTGTTTAACTTATTTGTGATATGTTTGCGCCTTTGACAAATACTTGTGAATAATCGGTGCATTGAATTTGTTATTCTTAATTTAAATAATATTAAAACGACGATAAATAAGGCATGTCTCTCCCTAAGACAATACATCTGTATCCAGGTTGCCCTTTCTTTTAAATAAAACCCTCGAACATACAGTATTCTTGTGGTTTGTGTTATGTTATATTTGAATTTGATTGTATGTTTAAAAATATATATCAGACCAAAATTATCTAGAAAAGTACTTGTGAACCACCTGTTCACTCCAACATCTCGCTAGCACCTTGTTTCATCCCGGGTTTCCTATGAGGTCCGTGTTGCTCATCATTATAGTTTTCCGTATTGTGTTTTTTTGGTGGTTTTTTTTTGCCTGTCTTAGTGGAGTTACTAGTGGAGCAGGAACTGCTTAACATTCAGGAGCACCCCCACTTTTTAGTGGGGTTCGTACTACTCGATCTTTTGTTTGATATGTATGTGTTTTGTAAATTGTGGTTTGTCATTTTGCATTTTTTTTCTTTTGGCCATTGCGTTGTCTGCTCTTCTTCGACGTACGGATTCGGATTTACCCTTTGGTATCTTCATACTCTTCTCAGTACTATGTATTTATTTACAAAATAAATTTGTTTACATTATCCCATAACATGATTAATAGCATATATTTTGTTACATTATCCTATAGCATTATTAATAGTATATATTATAATGATTGGGTTATACATTTTTACAAATACTATTCAATGATACTCACAGAGATTCCAGGTTTGCTAGATTGTTGAGAGCGTTTTCCTCTATCACTGATATGTCATTATTCTGTAGATATCTATAAAGAGTCAATACATGACTTTATTAAAATATTTGTCTACTAATATATTTTAAACGATACATATTTGGTTATATTGAATAGAGCTACGTCCGCAAATTCTTTAAATTATTTGTGATATGTTTGCGTCTTTGAAAAATACATGTGAATACTCGGTTACTTAATATCTTATTTTTATTTTGAATACTATTAGAACTGATATAGTTGTTTAGTTACGTTGAATATTAAGCTAGGGTTAATATACTTAACACAGACAGTTCCCCATTGTGGGAAAAAAAGTTTCGTGTACTGAGAGGTCTGATTTAGGTGACGATTTTTGGATATCTTTGTTTGTCCTTTGTCTTATGGCCATTTTGTTGTCCATCCGTTTTTAATTTATGGATTCTGAGTACCTCATTGGTACCTTTAAACTCGTCTTACATATCAAAAGTAAGGAACTCTTCGCTCAAGCATAGATGACTCTAGCCAAGTTTTCCTGATCCCAAATATTTCTTTTTTCTTACTTTTGACTTTAAGTGTACCCAGTGACGGTTATTGCAGAAACGCTTATATGATGTGGGTTTTTTTTGGTGTGATGGGTCATTTTATTGATATCGAAATAACTGTTGGCCCTTGGTTCAGTATCCCGCTGTCAGTATCATTATCTAACCAGGAAATCACCGACAGGCAACATCAACACTGAAACATCCTTTCAACCGAGAGTCAATATGCAGATACAATTGGAATATAAGGAATATCCAAAATATTGAAATTTAAATCATCTTTTTAATTAAAAAGATTTGTTCTCCGACGACCCCTACTGTTAATGTCTTTGTATGTAGTTCAGGGCATGCCGCCGAACTGGCTGTATTGTTGGTATGTTTCGGTACCAGTTCAAGGAGATCGATGGGATTAAAAACGCCTCTAAACCATGCATTATTCAGTGAAATGAAACAGTATATACAGTTGAACGCCAAATTTAAGGTCCAGGCTATTTCCATTTCGTCTTGTTTGAAAAGCAGCTGAATAAAGTCTGCTTCCACCACCGAAAAAAGGAGCACAAACACTTACACCAATTAAAACTATACACTCCGACCAAAGTTAAGCACCACTCTATATTTTTATTGATATATTTTTTTACATCCATACTGTAAAAATAATAAAATAGATATAACCATTTTTCTTAAACTTCTTAAAAGACTACACCAGGGGCTCTAGCATTTCCAATCTATGAAGACTTTATCATCCTGAAATACGTTACTATGACGTGGCAAAAATGGTGTTTAAAACAGGCGCTGGAAAAAGTAAAACCAGTTTAACTTTGATAGAAGTTTTTAACATTGCATTCAAATGCAGAGTCTTCAGATTTTAAGAACATTTAAATGCATGTATTGTGCGTATGTGTAAGGCATCAAAATCAATAACGAGTATATCCTCCGCGTTTATTGTGAAGTTGTGTAACACGCCTCGTCATACTTCGCGCAAGACGCCTAAGCCGTTCTTGGGGGAACTGTTGCCACTCCTGTAAGATATCAGTTCTTAATTCGTCAATATTTTGACATTTTGGATTGCGTTGGTTAATTTTTCGGACAATAAAATCCCATACATGCTCTATATGGTTCATGTCTGGCGACATCGCAGGCCATGAAATTGTGTGAGCAGCCTCTTGCTGTAAAAAATGTTGTACAATTCGGGCTATATGTGGCCTTGCGTTGTCGTCCAATGAACCTGTCAGCCAACGCATGATTGTCGAAATGGGGGACTACGAGTGGAGCGAGCACATTGTCACGGTATTTTTGGCCTGTCAGATTACCATCAAAAACGTACAAGTCCAACTTACAGTCAAAGGAAAAACATCCCCAGACAGTTAAACCCCCACTTCCAAAAGCAGTTGTGCCCAAAATGTGGTTGTCCTGAAATGAGGTGTTTCGTTGGCGCAAAACCCTTGCACGACCGTCGCTAGGGCGAAACAAAAAAACGACTTTCATGAGACATTTGGACCCGTCTCCATGAGCGAATAGTCCACTCCAAATGATCATGTGACCAGTCAAATCGAGCATGGCGATGACGTAATGTCAACTGTGGACGGTTTATGGGTCGTCGCGCTCGCATTCCCTAATGACGGAGGCGTCTGATTACAGTGTGTGTGCTAATGTGGACTCCAAGCGGTAAATTAACACGAAGTGCACCAGTTGTACTGAACGGCCGTTGCATCGCCCGTCTGGATATGAGTCGGTCCTCTCTCGGCGTCGTTTTGCGAGGACTTCTTGCACGTGGACGGTCAGTAACATTCCCCGTTTGACGAAAACGCTTCATCAGTCGTACAATGATGGAATGGTTAACCCTGAAGTGGTCTGCCACCCTTCTATGGCTAAGACCACCGTTTTGCATGCCAACAGCTT
>MJUT01043824.1:228188-238925 GCA_002080005.1 Gigantidas platifrons
ACTACCCTGACTTGACATAGGTGACCATAGCCAGGTTTAACTACCCTGACTTGACATAGGTGACCTTAGGAAGGTTTATCTACCGTTACTTGAGATAGATGGCCTTTGCCAGGTGTGACTGCCCTGCCTTGACATAGGTGATCTTAGCCATGTTTGACTCTCCTGACATGACATAGGTGACCTTAGCCATGTTTGACTACCCTGACTTGACATAGGTGACCTTAGCCAGGCTTAGCTGTCGATTTACGTTGTTTGTCATTTTGTAATTATTTGTCTGTCCTTTTTCGATTGATGAATTCTGACCACCTCTTTGGTATCTTCAAACTCATCATACATATTAAAAGTAAGGATCTCCTCGCTCAGGCATAGGTGACATTAGTCTGGTTTAACTACCCTGACTTGACATAGGTGACCTTAGCCAGGTTTTATTACGCAGACTTGACATTTTGATTTTCTTGATCCCAAGGATTTTAATTCTTTGGTTTACAATCTTTGACTTTGAGTGTACCCACTGAAGATTATTTAGAAACATTTATATGTTGTGTCTTTTTCTGCCATTGTTCGTTTTGTTGATATTGAAGAAATTGTTGGCCACAGTTTAAAATGTCTATTCATTATCACCTCTCTCCTAAAATCGCTGAATATATATAAAACAAATCATTGAACATTCATATTCTTGCTTTGTAAGCTACAACATTTAATGAAGTAAGGATCTTGATACTTACATATTATAAAGGCTAGGCAAGTCGTTGAATGTGCCTGCTTGGATTGATGTAATGTTATTGGAATACAAATAACTGCAACATATAAAATACGTGCTAAATACTATGAAAATATCAGACCAAATAAGTATAAGAAAAGTCCCAAGACGAATTTTGGGGAACCATTTTTTAGTCAAACAGTTTCGTTCTCAAACGACGCTCACTGTCATTTTTTTCTAGATGTAGTTCAAGGTATGAAGCAGAGCTAGCTGTATTTGTTGAATGTCTTTGTTCAAGTTCAGGGACACATATGGGATCAAAATATTCTCTAAGCCATGCAGTATTTAGGGAAACCGTATATACAGTTGAAAACCAAATCCAAGGACCGTGGTAGCTACATTTCGTTTTGGTTTTGAGAGACACCTGCATATAATCTGCTTGAACAGTATGCATCCCTAGTAATACATTTTAGCAAGCACGTGCACCCATTATAACAACTATTTTGTTAATCAAAATCTTAGTCATTGTGATGATATCAGAGAAATATTTGTTAGAATCTCAGAGTGTGTTTTAATTTAATAAATAAACCATGTCTCTCCCTAAAACAATATATGTGTATGCAAGTTGGCATTTCGTTGTAATAGAACCCTCAAACATACAGTATTCTTTCCGTTTTCATTTTGCTAATTTCGGTAATTGATTGAATGTTTAAAAACAAATATGAGACAAAAATTATCTAGAAAAGTACTTGTCAAGCACCAGTTATGTTCAAGATTTGCCAGCACCTCAGTTGATCCCGTTTTTTCTATGGTGTCTATGCTCATCTTTCAATTTTCCGTGTTTTTATTTTCATTTGCTTTTCTTTGTACTAAGTATTGATGCTTCTTATTAGATACCCTCCATTGTACTCAGATATAGTCAAGTCCAGTAAAGGAAATAATCATTGTCTTTTGAGACATGGTTATTTCGTAGCGGTCAACATGATTGTGATGTTTAATACTATGTAGAAATCAAAGGACATTTAACACTTCAACAGGTCACAGTTTTATATGCTTTTTATATGCTATTAATTCAGTTAATTACTTTGGTTTTTGTTAAACTTTAACAATAATATGCATTGACATAATGTGGTTATTCATTTGTACAAATCATACTCAATGATACTCACAGATAGCACAAACTTGGTAGATTGTTGAAAGCGTTGTCCTCTATCACTGATATTTCATTATTATTTAGGTCTTTATAAATAGTCAATACATGAATGTATTAAACTAGTGTTATAATATTAGTGGGCAGCATAACCTACTGTTATAAACAACACTCGGGAACCAGTGGTTTAGGATTCCGGAACTGATGTACCTATATATCTATGTAATTCTATTCTTACTAGAATTTATCAATCAATAAAAGGAATTTATAAATCAATATTTCTGTTTAATGTACTACTTTTTTATAGCGTTACGGCGTAGGAATATGAAAAATTAATTCACCAATAATTATTAGTATTTAACGTCGAAAACAACACGATGTCCAAGAATAAGAATTATAAGGATTAAACACTGTGTTTTAAGGAAATTATGTATGTATAAATTCCGGTGGTTCACTCACAAACTTTACATAAAGTCCTTCGGACTTCAGTTTGTGAGTGAGTTGCCGGAGTTTATACATAGATAATTTCCTAAGAAAACAGTGTTTAATCCTATAATATATTTGTCAGTTAACAGATAGACAAAAACGAATGTGGAAGTCCCCACGAGGACTCCATCCTGTCTTTCAACAATTGCTAACTCAAACTTGGATATTGATATAACTTTCAGGTATATCTGTTATAAAGGTTATATTATATTACACCATTGGCCTACAAATATGTTTTAAACGATAAATATTTGATAATATTTAATTTTTTTTATATGCTTGCGTCTTTGACAACTACTGTGCATAATTGGTTCATTGATATATTATATGTAGTTTGAATTATGACAGAATTGTGACAATTGTTTATTTGCTTTGGATATCAAGCCAGATCTAATGCACTTAATACAGACAGTTCAGAATGTTTAAAATAATTTCTCTCCTTTAGAATTAAAACATATAAAAACTTAACTAAAAATAAGCAACAGTGTTCTACTCATTTGAACCCTTTCATATTTTCATACACCGATTACTGAAAGGGCTGATATAGGTGTCGATTTGTGTTCATCGTTGTTTGTCCTTTTGTAATTATTTGTTTCTCCTTTTTCAATTTATGGATTCTGACCACCTCTTTGATATCTTCAAACTCTTCCTACATATCAAACGTTAGGATCTCCTCGTTCAGGCATAGGTGACCTTAGCCAGGTTTGACTGCCGTTACTTGACATTTTGATTTTCTTGATCCCAATGATTTTAATTCTTTGGTTTACAATCTTTTGACTTTGAGTGTACCCACTGAAGGTTATTGTAGAAACACTGATATGTTGTGTCTTTTTCTGTCATTGTTCTTTTTGTTGATACTGAAGAAATTGTTTGCCACAGTTTAAATTTTCGATTCATTATCACCTCTCACCTATACAGGCTGAATATATATAAACAAAATAATTGAACATACACACTCATGTTTCGTAAGTTACAAAATGGAATAAAGTATGGATCTTGATACTTACAGATTATAAAGGTTAGGCAAGTTGTTGAATGTGCCTGATTGGATTGATGTAATCTTATTGGAAGACAAATAACTACAACATATAAAATAAGTACTAAATACTACGAAAATATGAGACCAAATAAAAATAAGGAAAGTCCGAAGATGAATTTTGGGGAATCATCTCTTTAGTCAAATAGTTTCGTTCTCTGACGATCCTAACTGTATTTCTTTTCAGTATGTAGTTCAAGGTATGAAGCAGAGCTAGCTGTATTTGTGGAATCTGTTAGTTCAAGTTCAGGGACACATATGGGATCAAAATATTCTCTAAGCCATGCAGTATTTAGGGAAACCGTATATACAGTTGAAAAACAAATCCAAGGACCGTGGTAGCTACATTTCGTTTTGGTTTTGAGAGACACCTGCATATAATCTGCTTGAACAGTATGCATCCCTAGTAATATATTTTAGCAAGCACGTGCACCCATTATAACAACTATTTGTTAATCAAAATCTTAGTCATTGTGATGATATCAGAGAAATATTTGTTAGAATCTCAGAGTGTGTTTTAATTTAATAAATAAACCATGTCTCTCCCTAAAACAATATATGTGTATGCAAGTTGGCATTTCGTTGTAATAGAACCCTCAAACATACAGTATTCTTTCCGTTTTCATTTTGCTAATTTCGGTAATTGATTGAATGTTTAAAAACAAATATGAGACAAAAATTATCTAGAAAAGTACTTGTCAAGCACCAGTTAGGTTCAAGATTTGCCAGCACCTCAGTTGATCCCGTTTTTTCTATAATGTCTATGCTCATCTTTCAATTTTCCGTGTTTTTATTTTCATTTGCTTTTCTTTGTACTAAGTATTGATGCTTCTTATTAGACACCCTCCATTGTATTCAGATATAGTCAAGTCCAGTAAAGGAAATAATCATTGTCTTTTGAGACATGGTTATTTCGTAACGGTCAACATGATTGTGATGCTTAATACTATGTAGAAATCAAAGGACATTTAACACTTCTTCAGGTCACAGTTTTATATGCTTTTTGTATGCTATTAATTCAGTTAATTACTTTGGTTTTTGTTAAACTTTAACAATAATATGCATTGACATTATGTGGTTATTCATTTGTACAAATCATACTCAATGATACTCACAGACTGTACAAACTTGGTAGATTGTTGAAAGCGTTATCCTCTATCACTGATATTTCATTATTATTTAGGTGTCTATAAATAGTCAATACATGAATGTATTAAACTAGTGTTATAATATTAGTGGGCAGCATAACCTACTGTTATAAACAACACTCGGGAACCAGTGGTTTAGGATTCCGGAACTGATGTACCTATATATCTATGTAATTCTATTCTTACTAGAATTTATCAATCAATCAACGGAATTTATAAATCAATATTTCTGTTTAATGTACTACTTTTGTATAGCGTTACGGCGTAGGAATATGAAAAAAATAATTCACCAATAATTATTAGTATTTAACATCGAAAACAACACGATGTCCAAGGATAAGAATTATAAGGATTAAACACTGTGTTTTAAGGAAATTATGTATGTATAAATTCCGGTGGTTCACTCACAAACTTTACATAAAGTCCTTCGGACTTCAGTTTGTGAGTGAGTTGCCGGAGTTTATACATAGATAATTTCCTAAGAAAACAGTGTTTAATCCTATAATATATTTGTCAGTTAACAGATAGACAAAAACGAATGTGGAAGTCCCTACGAGGACTCCATCCTGTCTTTCAACAATTGCTAGCTCAAACTTTGATATTGATATAACTTTCAGGTATATCTGTTATAAAGGTTATATTATGTTACACTATTGGCCTACAAATATGTCTTAAGCGATAAATATTTGATAATATTGAATTTTTTTTATATGCTTGCGTCTTTGACAACTACTGTGCATAATTGGTTCATTGATATATATGTAGTTTGAATTATGACAGAATTGTGACAATTGTTTATTTGCTTTGGATATCAAGCCAGATCTAATGCACTTAATACAGACAGTTCAGAATGTTTTAAATAATTTCTCTCCTTTAGAATTAAAACATATAAAAACTTAACTAAAAATAAGCAACAGTGTTCTACTCATTAGAACCCTTTCATATTTTCATACACCGATTACTGAAAGGGCTGATATAGGTGTCGATTTGTGTTGATCGTTGTTTGTCCTTTTGTAATTATTTGCTTCTCCTTTTCAATTTATAGATTCTGACCACCTCTTTGATATCTTCAAACTCTTCCTACATATCAAACGTAAGGATTTCCTCATTCAGGCATAGGTGACCTTAGCCATGTTTGACTACCCTGACTTGACATAGGTGGCCTTGGCCAGGATTGACTCCCCTGACTTGACATTGGTGACTTTAGCCAGGTTTGACTACCGTTACTTGACATTTTGATTTTCTTGATCCCAAGGATTTTAATTCTTTGGTTTACAATCTTTTGAATTTGAGTGTACCCACTAAAGACTATTGTAGAAACACTTATATGTTGTGTCTTTTTCTGTCATTGTTCTTTTTGTTGATACTGAAAAAATTGTTTGCCACAGTTTAAATATTCGATTCATTATCACCTCTCACCTATACAGGCTGAATATATATAAACAAAATAATTGAACATACACACTCATGTTTCGTAAGTTACAAAATGGAATAAAGTATGGATCTTGATACTTACAGATTATAAAGGTTAGGCAAGTTGTTGAATGTGCCTGATTGAATAGATGTAATCTTATTGGAAAACAAATAACTACAACATATAAAATACGTACTAAATACTACGAAAATATGAGACCAAATAAAAATAAGGAAAGTCCGAAGATTAATTTTGGGGAATCATCTCTTTAGTCAAATAGTTTCGTTCTCTGACGATCCTAACTGTATTTTTTTTCAGTATTTAGATCAAGGTATGAAGCAGAGCTAGCTGTATTTGTGGAATCTGTTAATTCAAGTTCAGGGACAAATATGGGAATACAATATTCTATAAATCATGCATAATTTAGTGAAAACGTATATGCAGTTGAGAACCAAATGCATGGACCGTGCTAGCTACACTTTGTTTTGGTTGAGAGCCACCTGCATACGATCTGCTTGAACAATATTTACCCCTAGTAATATATTTTAGCAAACACGTGCAACAATTATAACAAATATTATGTTAATCAAAATCTTAGTCATTTTGATGATGTCAGAGAAATATTTTTTTAGAATCAGTGTGGGTTTTTTTATTTTTATAAATAAATCATATCACTCCATAAAACAATATATTTGTATGCATGTTGGCTTTTCTTTTTAATAAAACCCTCAAACATACAGTATTCTTCCGGTTTTTAATATTTTATTTGGTTAATTTCGTACTTGATTGAATGTCTAAAAACAAATATGAGACAAACGTTATCTAGAAAAATACTTGTGAACCACCCGTAATTTCCAACATGTGTCAGAACTTTTTTTTTCCTATAGGGCCCATTGCTCATCTTTCAGTTTTCCATGTTTGTTTGTTTTTTTTTTGTTTGTTTTGCATTTGCTTGTCTTTGTTCTATGTCATAACCCAATGTTATCTTTGTCTCTGGATTGCCCATTCTTTCTTGCCCCTAATGTTTACTTACAAATATATGTTTAACGTTATTCCATAGCATTATTAGGACATGTATTCTTACGATTGAGTTATATTAAATGATACATCTATCTTAAGTTTGATAGATTTAAAAAAAATGCTTCCCTCGATCACTGGTATGTTATTGTGATTTAACCATCTATAAATAGATAACAAATATATTTAATTTATATTTTTATTAAAATATTGGCTTTCTAATATTTCTTAGACAACGTTAATAATAAATTGGATATTTGTGAGTGTTGATAGAGTTTAAATCACATAACTAGCACACTCGTGTACTCAGATGCTTGTGAAGGTAAGCAGTTCCTGTTATAAGACACCCTCGGTCATGTGTAGTCAAGACCGGTAAAAGTATTGAAAGTGAAACAAGAAATACAACATCTACCCAAAAAGGCAATAATTATTGCGTTTTGAAACATGGGTATTTCGTAGCAATCAATATGATTGTGATGCTTAATATTATGTAAAAAACAAAGGGCATCTAACACTTCTACATTTCATAGTTCTTATAGACTTTTTACATGGTATTCAATAAGTTAATTACTCTAGTTTGTATAACACATTAACAACAACATGAATAGACATAATGTGGTTATTCTAGGTTTAGTAGATTGTTGAAAGCGTTGTCCTCTATCACTGATATGGCATTATTCTGTAGCTGTCTATAAATAGGTGATACATGTATTTATTATACTATTGTAATAATATTAGTGGGTAACATAACCTACTATTATAAACAACACTGTGGTTTAGGATCGCGGAACTGACGTATCTGTACATCTATATATATTTGTCAGTTAACATATATTCATCAACGAATGTGGAAGTCCCTACAACGACTCCGTCCTGACTTTCAACAATTATTATCTCAAGCTTGGATATTGATATAACTTTCAGGTATATCCGTTATAAATGTTATATTATATTACACTATTGGCCTACTAATATGTCTCAAACGAAAAATACTGTGAATAATTGGTTCATTGCTATATTATATTTAGTTTGAATTATGACAGAACTGTGACAAATGTTTAGTGGCTTTGAATATCAAGCCATATATAATACACTTAATATAGACAGTTCAGAATGCTTCAACTAATTTCTCTGCTTTTGAATTGGAATTAAAACATCTGAAAACTTAACTAAAATAAACAAAAGGTGTTTTACTCATTTGAACCCTCTCATATTGTCATACACCAATTACTGAAAGGTCTGATTTAGGTGACGATTTATGTTGTTAGTTGTTTGTCATTTTGTTATATTTTTTTCTGTCCTTTGTCTGTCGTTTTGTTGATATTGTTGATATTGAAGAAATAGTTGACCACAGTTTAAATTTTCTATGCATTATCACCTCTCACCTAAATTTGCTGAATATATATAAAACAAATCATTGAACATACATATTCATGTTTCGTAAGTTACAAAATGGAATAAAGTAAGGATCTTGATACCTAGAGATTATAAAGGTTAGGCAAGTCGTTGAATGTGCCTGATTGGATTGATGTAATCTTATTGGAATACAAATAATTAAAACATATAAAAGACGTACTAAATATTATGTAAATATGAAACCAAATAAGTATAAGGAAAGTCATTAAGCAGTGACATAATTTTGACATATAAAAACTTAACTAAAAATTAAAAAAAGTGTTATATTCATTTGAACCCTTTCATATTGCCGTACACCAATAAGTGAAAGGGCTGATTTAGGTGATTTTGGTGACCTTAACCACATTTGACTGCCCTGACTTGACATTTTGATTTTCCTGTTCCCAATGATTTTAAATCTTTGGGTTACAATATTTTGACTTTGACCAAATAAGCATAAGGAAAGTCCGAAGACAAATTTCGTAATTGATTGAATGTTTAATAACACATATGAGACAAACAATATCTATAAAAGTACTTGTGTAGCACCCGTTATGCCCAACATTTGTCAGGAGCTAAGTTAATACAGTTCTTTCTATGGTCCATGCTCATCTTTAAGTTTTCAGCGTTTTTATTTTCATTTTCTTGTCTTTGTACTATGTCAAAACCCAATTGTCTTTGTCTAATGGATTTATACAAATCATACCGAAAGATACTCACAGACGGTACAAACGTGGTAGATTGTTGAAAGCCTTGTCCTCTATCACTGATATGTCATTATTATGTAGCTTCCTATAAATAGTCAACACATATCTTGATTAAGCGACCGCGTACTAATATGTCTTAAACAATACATATTTGATACTCAAGATAATACTAAATTGAGTTAGTAGTTTAGAACGCAGTATACGGTGACGTTGTAAAAAGTATGAATACGAGTTAAACGTATAAGTTGTACCCTACATCACGACACGGAGGTCACGCAGGGTTAAAAGTTTCTACTTCTTATAAGACACCGTCGTGTTACTCATATATACAGTCCAGTCTGGTAAAAGTCTTGGTACTCATAGTGGAAAGAAAACATATACGTAAAAAGTACAAGATCTATTGTCATTTGAGATATGGATATTTCATAACGGTCACCCGGATTATGATAACGACCTTAGATTTTTTAAGCGAGTACTTCAACCTATGAGCAACGTAGCCTTGGTTGAGTAGCTTTGCGTCAGCAGCTGAGATATGTCTAGAAAATCACTGTGATATTGGTGATATAAAAGTGAAGTCATAATGTTTGTCGTAGATGTTTGTTTTTAATTTTCCCCGCATGATACATGTCTAGAAAATCGGTTTTAATGTGAATATCAGAATTTGAGTTTCAGTATTATCTTTCAGTTCAAGCCAATTTGGATAGATGCGATATAGTTTATCACCGATTCAAGAATTGTTCAATGACAAAACACCATTTTCATCGCGGAAGCTGAAATAATAGGTTTGGGCTAATTTTCATCTTTATTCCTGAGAAGCCAATGAAGGGAGTCTGCATCATGATTTTGAATGGCTTTCGACAAAGCAACATTTGTCTCTACCAATAACAAAATAATGACACCTTTGTTCTCCGTTCTTCTTTGAGAACAACGTGTTTTGGCAATGTCATAGAGTTGATAAATGTCAGGTCAGATCCAATTTGACATAATAAGGTACAATCGAGGAATACTGTATCATATATCTTTTATGAACCATGTATGTGTCTTTAAAATCTAGCAAAATGCCGTATATAATCAGAAACTAAAAACATTATGTGATAACATAATACGTCTATTATGTGTATTGTATACTACTGTTAATTTAAATTCCTATTAAATGCAAATTTGGAACATGTTCAATCAACATTGCATATCAAGTCAAATGTATGTTTGTATGTATTCGAGTGTGACGTCTGTTTAAAAAAGATACATATTAGAATACAATGATACATTGTGTTCTCAATTCTGGTCGAAAATGGAATTTATAGCTTTTCATTCTCTAAGTTTCTTGGTTCGCTGGACGGGAATAAATGAACATATTGACATACGGTATTTAGTTCTAAAACACACATATTATGAACATATTTTTATTTTTAATTTTCGAAATTGCAAATGGGGCGATTCTGGTCACGACAGTCCGCAGTCATCTACGTCCCCCTCCTCTTTCCCCCTCGCTCGAGCAGTACATACATTTCGTAGGTTATGTCTTGTCATCTTGCCCTGATATATTCAATATAGTAAATACCACTAATACTACCTAATATTTTTGTAATTAGAGACTTACAATTCATAAGTGTTATACGGGAAATATGTTGGAATGCCACCCAGTCCTCTACTGGAACAGTCAACACTAACTCCATCTGAAGTG